>OY986983.1:13009678-13216065 GCA_963920545.1 Lepidium didymum | reverse complement strand
AAGCAAAGCATCCGACATATTATATTGATTGATTTCTAAATTACACACACTTTTATAATCTGGCTTTTAGATACTTACACACTTCCATCAACTGTTTTCAGCGTATCATTATTGCCTTCAGTTAACTCTGAGTTGTCTTTTGCAGATGCTGTTTCTTTGGGACCGGTTGATGCAGGAATTGGTGAGGTTGGTGGTTTCAGGTCTTCGTAACTGCAAAAGACAGTGTAGATTCATTGAAGAAATGAAGGACCACAATCGATTTAAATACATGGATATAGAGGGAAAAATTAACAGAAGAGGAAAAATTGTTACACTGCATAAGGAGATAGAGGTCTCATTCTTGGTGTCGCTGGTACTGCTGTGTCAGTGACAATTGGTGCTGCTGTGTCAGTGACAATTGGTGCTGCTGTGTCAGTGACACTTGGTGCTGCTGTATCAGTGACACTTGGTGCTGCTGTGTCAGTGACAATTGGTGCTGCTGTGTCAGTGACAATTGGTGCTGCTGTGTCAGTGACACTTGGTGCTGTTGTCTCAGTGACACTTGGTGCTGCTGTGTCAGTGATACTTGTTGCAACTGTGGAGCTTTTATCAGTATCAGAATCGGTTGGACCAGGCAACAAAGAATCGCTCTTGCTTGTATTTGAAGCTTTGGGAGATGGCGATGAGGGTGGCTTTAAATTTTCATAGCTGCATCATAATACGGCCAAACTCTGAAATTATTGCTAGCTCACATATTTATTACTTCAACTTTCATGATACTAATGGAAACCATAGGTGCACAAAATCAACTTAATCCAGCGGTTCCTGAAAATAGAGCCGTACTGAAAATAAGGTTTTTACCTGGGATAAGGGGAAAGAGGCCTCTCTTTCTTTTCCTCAGCTTGCTTCACTTCTTCTTCTACAGCTTGCTTTACTTCTTCTTCTACTGGGACATTTGAGATAGTATCTGACACTGGCACTACATTGGTATCAACAGGAACCTGAGTGGTATCCACCTCCTTGGATATGGTAGGACCAATTGATGCGGCTGAAGTTGGAATAGGAGATGTTGGAGGTTTCAAGTTTTCGTAGCTATATATTCACAGATAATAGAAAAAGAGGGAAGAAGGGCCATCAAAAACAATCAATGCCATCACTTTAGTTAAAGATTTGATTTTTTTGGGGAACAAGATTTCTTACGCGGCATAAGGAGACAGAGGCCTAGGTTTCACATCTTTTTCTTTGGGAGGTGCTTCATTCTCTTTGGGAGCTGTTGGTTCTTGAGTGACAGGCTTAATAGGGACTGGTTCGACCTGTTTGGCTGTAACTGATGCCTGTCCACAACAAAAATGCAGAGAAATAAAGATAAGCCATTTTACTTATTACCAGAGAGTGATGATCAAGATCGAAAAAGAGACGAGAAGAAAGTAATATAACCTTGGGTGGAGGCACATAAGGACGTTTAAAAGGTATCTTTTCAAGCAGCTTTTCAGTCGGAGTTAATGGTGCAGTTGTTTCAGCAATCACTTCCACAATCTTAGAACAAGAAAGTTGAGGATTCTTCGCCATACAGGCGAGCAATTCTGCAACCTTGACATCAATAACGAGGAAGCAAAAAAGAGAAAAAAATAAATAAAACAAAACTCTTGTTTATGATGTGGTCATATCACTGTCTCAGAGACAAGGCAAAAAAATTAATACCTGGAGGTTTGAGACCTGACCACCAAACAATGTATCGTCTAGAGAAAGAGTGAGATTATGAGTTTCCTTGTATGTATCAGTTGGTCTCTCCATTCCTCCAGGCCTAACTATCTGAAGAAATAAGATGGAAAGACAAAATTCTAAGGTATGACAGAATCGAAAGAGTATAATTGCGAAACAAGAATGGTGTTTTGAGATACAATGTGAATTACTCACTGCGTAATTGAGACCGCTTGCAATCAGTGCTTCTTCTGCTTTTCTCTTCCAGCAAAGAACTCCCCAGAATAGGCTTCATAGTCATATAACAAGAACACATACCATTAAGTTTTATAGGCTTCTCTGACAGACGTGTAATAAAAGAATACATTACCGACTTACTTGAGAATAGCAGCAGGAAATCCAAATTTATTTGTCCCCAGGGAAGTCACCAAAATGAAGTTATTAACTTTTGCAGATGTTGCTGCTCATAATACCACAAAATGCAATGATGAAACAAGAAGAAAAGAAAGAGACAAGGGACAACAAACTGATTTGAGTGCATTTAATCTTACCAGCTTCAACGAGGTTTTTGGTAGCTAGGTAATCGATCCTGTAAGGGCCTGTAATGTCGGAGATTTCTTTCTCACTAGCACCGATACAGCATATAATTACCGATGCACTTCCCAGTGCGGGCTGTATAGAATCTTTCTTCTCCAAGTCACATTCCACAATTTCAAGCTTTTCTACAGCTGGGCTAAAGACACAGACACTGCCTGTTACTTTTCTACGACAAAATTATTGTACATAAATCAAAACAATTTGTTCTTACGTTGAGTTCCTTCTTCTGCGTTCTGGAGCTTCATTCCCTTGACACTCTGCAAAGTATTGATTGCGGAAAAACCATCACCCAAAATGATGAATGACTATAACAAAAATTCAGTATTAATGTAAGTCATACTTGCAAAAGACTTCCTGCTCTCCGAGCGCTTCGAACTCCAGCTCTAACCCGAAGACCGAGCTTCAATAGCTCTCTGAATGAAAGAGAACATTTATAGGACTCTTTAACCAACCAGCATTGCGAATCATTCCTCAAATTTAAAGAAGCAAGAAACTTACCTCACAGTTCGAGAACCAACTTTACCTGTAGCACCAGCTACAAAGACAAGGTCTTCTTCCTTGGAATTTGAGTCCGTACTTGCTTCTGATACTGTAGAGCTTGCTCTTATTGGACCTTTGTTCAATTAAAATTAGAGAAATGAGTAAATGTATAACTTCTCGATCAATCAATACCAGAATTTGGAGGTAGATTCTTAAATGAGACTACTGGAGTCTGATCAAAAGATAGAAAAGATGAGAACTTTGAAACCATCAGCAACAACAAGGCAAAATAAATTTAAGAGATATATAGAAAAGCACAATGGAGCAAGATCCGTTTCACGAAAGCAAAGCACACCATTGAAATTCGATAACAAGTTTGGAGGTTGAGACTGATTTGTAGTATCTGAAGCCCTGAGGTTAAGATCGAAAATCCTGGAGTTTGCAGAATTTGAGTGATTCTTTAAACCTGAAAATCTGACAATCCGATTGGTCTTCCATTTTTGGTGAAGAAATCCTCTTCTAGGAAGAGAGGGTATTGTCGTGAGAGGTTGCCCGCGGAGAAAACATGTTCCTTCCATTGTTAATCAGTGTTGCTCTTCACTAACTTGCAAATTTTGATTTTAAGTATCAAAGCAAACAGAAAAAAAAAACGAATTTTATCTTCTGGATACAAAGGGAGACTCAATAAGAGTTCTGCGTCTGCCACTGCATCCTGATATGATGGGACCCACAGAACATCATAAAGAAACCAATCAATGTTTGACGTAGTGGTGACTACAATGCTGATTCGGTTTGGTTTGAACCAACCCAAAAATTGAAGTTTTATGCGGTTTGGTGTTTGCTTTGAATTAACTACGAGCCAACCCAACGTATGAAAGTCTCGCCAAAATCGGTTTTGAATTAGCTCTCACTAGTACCAAATCCGCTTCAAACTGAACCGGTTCAAAGCTAATTTCTGGTTTACTTTCAGATATAAAATAGAACCGGGATGAGAAGAGACAAGTGAAGCATCAATGGCTAATTCATCTGTTGCTTCACTTCATCTTCAACCCCTTTCCTCTTTCTCTTCGTCTTCTCCTCCTCCATCAACAAGTTCTAAACCTCTATATCTCAAATTCCACACCTCGCACCGTGAAAATCTAAGATACCTGTCTACCCTCGGAATTGTTCCTCAGAATCCCCGACTTGCTCCTCCACCGAGTGATCTTTCCGTAGTCATTTCAGCCGTGAATTTGCTTAAATTGAAGGGAATCTCCGACGAAGATTTCCCTCGTCTCGTATTCCACTGTCCCCAGCTCTTCTCTCCGACTTTCGACATTTCCAAAATCGATCCCGTCTTCGATTTTCTCACCGGCGAGCTCGGAGCTTCCCCCGAGGAATCCAGGGGCCTGATCGTGAATTGCCCGAACATCCTCTTCTCAGACGTCGAGTACTGCTTGAGACCGACGCTTGTTTACCTCAAGGAGCTTGGGTTACAGAATCTAAACCGAGCGAGCAAGACGAACGCGCACGTGCTTAACACGAGAGTTGAGAAATTAAGAGCTAAGATGAGATTTCTGAAAAGCATAGGTTTCGAACACGAGGAAGCAGCTAGAGTATGTGGGAGAATCCCGGCGATATTTGGGTACAGTGTGGAAGATAACTTGAGGCCCAAGTTTGAGTTTCTTATTTACGACATGGAAAGAGAATTGGAAGAGCTGAAAAGGTTTCCACAGTATTTTGCATTCAGCTTGGGGAAAAGGATAAAACCAAGGCATTGGCATTTGAAGAAGAAGAATGTTAAGGTTTCACTTAGTAGACTGTTGATGTGGAATGATCATAAATTCTACTCCAAATGGAAGCCATGAAAACGAATCAGAATCTTCCTTCCCTGTTTCCACTTTCAACATCTCTTAATATTGGAATCTTGTAAATCAGAATCTGAAAAAATAATTGCATTGCGTTCAAGAGAAGCGATTCTGGATCATATGAAAAATGTTCATAGAATCATAGAAAATTAAGATCCTAAGTTCGATTGATCCCAGCTTTCTCTTTCAAGGTTACTGACGAATCACAAGATAGATATCCGCCCCAACCTCGGCAATCTTGGCTTCCTTAGAGGCCTTTCCTGCTTTTACGATGATCTCCACATCAAAATCTATCGCTGTCTTCTTCACAAGACCTTCACGCATCTATTTGCAGAAACACATCCCCACCGATCAAAAATTATGTACCCAACAAATAAGCAGATACGTTACTCTAGTTGTTTGCGGAAACTAACCAGTGACCCGATTGCTACCAAACTCCGGAACTTGGAATCAACATCTGCACCTTCCTCTTCTGCAACCTGTTTTAACTTAAATCGTTTTAGCACACCAATAATTGTAAAATATCTGGTATAATGGTCCTTTTAATTTGGAGATTTGTGCAAGTGACAGTAGAATAAAAGAGATGAGATTCAACTAGTTGGCGTGATATGAGTTGTGGATATATGCAACCAAGGTTTATATAAATCACCAAATTTAGGCGTACCTGCAATGCCGCTGAAAGGACTTGAGCTTGACCTTCTTCATCCTTCTTATCTATTAATAGCACTTCATAACTGAGGATGAACAAAAACAAATCACGAATTTGACCTTCTGTGGCCAATAATAACTCAACAGAGAGAATTGATTATTGAACAGCTATGATTTGCATCAATCCAACTAGAACAAAAGTATTACAAGAGAGATCTTACTTGAGAAGCAAAGTCGAATAAGCCAACTGCAGATTCTTATTGGGGGATGAATAACAGTTAGAGAAGGCATCAAGAATCTACATTAAAGGTTGAATACCCATGAAACTACTTCATCATATTATCATAATAAAACTCACAAAAACAGATGTTCAGGCACTATAGTACAATGTAACTAGAAACTTCAAAGGGAAGATTCTCTTTCAGAAGCCACTTATCAGCTGCATCATAAGGATTATCTGCCAGACAAGAAAACTTTTTAGGTTTCATAAATTGAAACATTAGCTTGTGGTTGCACTAGGAACTAAGACAAGGCCACATTTCAGGTACCTGTTCGATTGTAAGGTAGTTTTTGGATAGGTTCCCCATCACCAATGTCAACATCGAAAACTAGAGGGCGAAAAAATACTTAAGAACTTTGCTCACTTCGATTTTAGGAGATTCTGAAGTTTCCATAATAGGTCAAAAATCTTAGCAAAATCATATTGAACTCCATCAAGAATTGGACGATCAGCCACACCATCTGGGCCATCAACAACCTCACCAATCTGGATCCAAGGCATCCAGTGAAAATTCAATCATTTTACCACAATAGAACGCTAGTGTTTAGCAGTTAATATGTGACCATATTTTAGAGGTAAATCTATCTCAGAACATTGCTATCCACTTAGGAGATCCTGACATTGCTACTTCAAAGCGGGACCATAAATCAAAATCAGAAGCATTTTTGTTCCCAGTTTTGAATGACACATTCGATCAACAACTTTTCAAATTTATTTTAAAACTTTGGTAGGGCAGTGATACATGTGACAGTCTGCTGGCAGCCTATGCTATGATTTTGTGACCTGACAGCATGATTATTCAAGGAAAATTCACAAGCCCTCATCCGATGGTAATTCTTCCATTAAAAAGTGAAAAAATATCCTCAAACCAATTGATTTTCAAAGGAATTTTTATGTATGTGTGTATATATATATATTCATGCCTGCTGTCAACAAGCAAAAAAGGTTCATGAAAAATACAAAGATGAAAAATTTATTATTTTGACTAACTTTGTCCCATCTCTGTTCTTTCATATTCCATGCATAAGCAACACCATTGTCTCCTTCCCTTACTACTTTTGTCCGGCCATCACTGGTACCTGAGCAAATACATCAAATACTAGAACTTGTTACAAGAATGATCAACCTGATCAATTTCAGTTTTGATAGCAGGCACTCTTAATTTGAAGCGGGGCAATGATCTTTGTGTTCTATTGAGATTTTTTTTTAACTTGGGCTTTCCATCGTATGATAAAAGTTAATAATACAAAATTTTGATAATAAGTGGCACCTGGTAACGTAAGAGAATCAAGCCCTGGCAGCTCGTCAAGTTTTAATCCACCAACCTTTTTCCTGATATACATGCATATACTTTACAGTTAAATTTTGGTGCATAAAGTGAAATAATACATCATCAACAGGTCATATAATAAAAATCATGGCATTTCTACGTGAAAAAAAAAACTCAATGAAGACAGAATATGATAGATAAGAATTGAGAGATTCAGGAATGATCAGATTACGTGCTCAATTTGTACTGAGAAAGTTGGGAATCATATACTTCAGTTTCCATCTGATCTGCAATCACATCATGACGTACTGTCCAAACACGAACCACTCCATCTGAACATGCTGTCACAATATCCCCGCTCTCCAAAAACTTGACATCCCAAACACAGCCTGGGTGTTCCAAACTTTGAATGCAGACTCCATCTGTACCAGAGAGTAGCAAGAAAGTAAGAACAACAGATCAACTAATAAAAATAGAGATGTTTTAAACCCAAAATGTTAGCCACTTCTCACTGGTGCAATTAATTATAACATCTCTAGTAGACCAATCGTCGCAAGCTTGCAAATTGGTTTCTGATCACCTGATAATATCTGAAACGCTAACAACTAACTTTCCATGAGCTGTACCTAAGTAATCAAATTTGATAACTCGTCTTCCACAGATATATGATCTAATAAGCACCTTTAATATTTAAAGAGAGCTTTAAGAGCGAGCATTGGACTGAGGATTGGAGAGACTTTCAAAATATAAATATCTCAGATCTCAGATAACCTAGAAAAATTATAGAACATTAATGAAGAACAATTGAGGCATCAATAGAAACAAAAGAAAAAGTATGATCACCTTTCCATATTTTGGCATGGCGATCTTCACTGCCACTAAAAATAAGGCCAGAAGCATGTGCGGCAACTGAATATATTATGGACGTGTGACCAACCATCTCCAAAAGAACTTCGCCACTTAGAGCCCATAACCTGATTGAGCTGTTAGATAAAATAAAATAGATATTTACAATGTGTGCTGTGTAATCGTGAAAAGCTATATAAAGAAAAACCTAAGCATCACATCTAAGATGATCATATCATGTAATTACCAACTCACAATACTTGTCAAGCCATGCAAAAGAAAAATATTCTGCTTTAAGCACAGATGTATTCAATTGGACAATGCCATGAGTTTGTTGGAGGCAAAGAACTTACCCATCATGTGATGCCGGAAGAAATCCTAAGTCAGGCATCACGGCTAAGCCTCTAACAGTATCTGAATTGCAAAACAACAGTACTAGTATTAGACAATAGTTTCTCCACTGAAAAGGAAATCCCTGACAACAGCTCACATCTTGGCAACTCAAAAGAAAGAATCTTAGTGCAGCTAGAGTCAGATTCTGTTTTGTTTTTAATATGCAGTTTATCTTATTAGAGGAACGAAAATTTGAGAGAGGCGCAAAAAAAATCACCTGTATGCCCTGCAAAAGTGTGCAGGCTTGTTTTTCCCTTCCAGTGTTTGAGAGTGTCACTTGAACCTGATAGTAGGTAATATGTTAGTTTTTAGAAATCAACTAAGTAAGAACTTGACATCAATGAAACGATAAGAAGAAAATATAATATCAAAAGACAGTTTTAGCAGGGTGATGTACCTGAAACAAGCTCGCCAGATGGCAGCTTTATCACAGCCTGGATAGGAGACTGGTGTGCCTCCCAAGATTCAACAAGTTGACCGTTTCTCCATCGTTTCAGGGTTCTTCAGAAAAATAAGCATATGTAAACTTAAGTTACAGTACACATCAGCAGAGAGTAATCTAAAAATTTCATGGATCTCTTTATCACTATATTACTAAGCTTGTAAGCTAGTTCGAGACAATAATGCCCACAGTAAATTCATAAAACCCATAAAACTACGGTTGTGAAACAGTAAATGAAAACTGCAGGCTAGTACATCCACTAAGAGTTCGTAAGTTTTATACTAAGGGAATCACATGAACAGGACAAGGACTTACTGATCAACTGAAGATGACACTATGTCCTCATTATCAAGAGTAACACCAGTGACTTGCATCTTATGACCTTTCAATGTCTGAATATTCTCTCCATTTGTTAGGTTCCAAACAAAAACGAAGTATCCATGCTCCCAGAGACGAGTCTTCCTTCAGGATATTCATCAGTTGGCGGAATCCATGCAAGTGGCCCAACAAAACTAGTATGACCCAAAAGAATTTTAGATGATGAATACTTGGGCTTATCAGATGGATCCAGTGACCAAATCTTTATGGTTCTGTCTCTTGATGATGTAGCTATATTCTCATCATTACACACGCATATTCCACGAACCTGATAAAGGTGTTGATCACTCATTAGTTACCAGTGTTAAAATACATTTATCATTCATATTCATTAGTTCAATAGCATAAGATACGGTTGAATGAATGCTAGAAACAATGATCAATCAAACCCCTGCAGAAATATTAATGCCATTGGCACACGAGTTTAAACATCCAGCCTTATAAGATACAATTCTAAAATTAAGTAGCCAGGATCTAATTATATCTGAAATTCGCTAAGAAATTAACCTATATAAGAAATCTAATCAAAACACAGCCTCACACTAACTTCTGCTTCATAGAAATGAAGAAACCTTTGACCAAAAAGAAAAAGAAATGAAGAAACCTAGATGAAAAGCGGAAGAAAGAAACTAGAATCATAAGAGTGAATTTTACTAAAACTCCTAGAAGACTTCATTTCAAAATCTAGAATAGAATCGATCACGAAAACGTGAAATTAAAAAGAAGTGGAATTCGGAAGAGATCTTGTCACACCGTCATCGTGGCCGCGAAGCTGACACCTGAGCTTGTACTCGTTGAAATCGATTTCCATGGAGCCTGCAATTGAGAAAGACCAACGGGCAAATTTGCGACTCAAAAGTAACTTGAAGGAGGAATAACTGAGAGAGAAGAAACTAAAATTTCTTTTTCTTTTCCGTATAGTGAGACCTTTTGGGTAATATATAGCATGACTCTGAAGAAAGTACAGATGGGCTTTAAAAGCTTGGCCCAGTTTACCGATTATTTTTATCGAGTCTATAAAAGCCCGGCCCAACTTACCGATGTTTGTTTGAATAATGAACAGACTATAAACATGGCGACGTGTAGAAAATATTATATTAACGAAAAAGGAGGGGACAGTGGTTTAAATTCCTCAACTTCCATGAGTACTTTCTACGAGAGAGTGAATGGCATAGACCGTAATTACCAATCACCTCCAAGCCTATTTTCATAAACCGATCGTACTTCATGATTTTTTCTCGGCCATTAATTCTTCCTCTGCACTGTTTCTTTATATAACCTCGAAGCTTTACCTTTCAATGGTAAACTGTCTTCTTCCATCTAATTTATCAAAATTTTCTTTTCTTCTTTCCAGGAAAGAGTGAATTTTAGCAACTGCATTGCCCCAATACTTGTAATCCTCTGTGTTCTCTATTATTTTCATCCTTACTGAGATTTGAGCTTTAAATTTTGATCATCATAGTGAGCAGTTTTTCTATTAGACAATGTATTCTTACGTTTGTGTGTGTGTGTGTCTGATAGTAAAGTTTCTACTTTTACTTAAATCCAACGATAAGTCAGATCCTTCGATTCTTAATTCATTTTTATAATCTATTCGTCTTTCGACCTCTAGTGCTTAATACTAGAATATGAAGTTTTCAAAGGAATTTCAGACATTTGTTTACATGGTTTTATATATTCTGTTGATAAAGTATTATGTTCTGAGTTTTGTTTCTCAAGTCTTGATCATGTTTTTACCTGCAGGTGAAGTTTGGTGTATGCACAACTCTATGATGGTGTAACCAAATGGTGATTCTGGTAACAGACAATTCATAAAAATCTGCGATTCATTGCATTAAGAATGGAAAAAAAGAGTGAAAAACATAAACTAATATCTCGTAAGTTGTCTCCACTTAGAATGTTAAGAGGTATAATATGTTTGATGGTCTTAGTTTCAACAGCTTTTATGATGTTGATATTCTGGGGGTTCCTCTCAGCTGTAGTGGTGAGACTTTTCAGCATTCACTATAGTCGTAAATGTGTTTCAATTTCTTTGGCTCGTGGCTTGCATTGTGGCCTTTCCTCTTTGAGAAGATTAACAGAACCAAAGTTATCTTCTCTGGAGACAAAGTTCCTTGTGAGAAACGAGTATTGCTCATTGCCAATCACCGAACAGAGGTTGATTGGATGTACTTCTGGGATCTTGCACTACGTAAAGGCCAAATTGGGAATATAAAATATGTGCTTAAGAGCAGTTTGATGAAATTACCTCTCTTTGGTTGGGCGTTTCACCTCTTTGAGTTTATTCCTGTTGAGCGAAAATGGGAAGTCGATGAAGCAAACTTGAGGCAGATTTTTTCCAGTTTTAAGGATCCTCAAGATGCTTTATGGCTTGCTCTTTTCCCTGAAGGCACAGATTATACGTAAGCTTTCTTTCCTTTTGGAGTATTATTCTTGTTTACAGAGCTTTTGGTTTTAAAAGAATGTTACCATGGAATTGAATGCAGTGAGGCTAAATGCCAAAGGAGTAAGAAATTTGCAGCTGAAAATGGCCTTCCAGTACTGAACAATGTGCTGCTTCCCAGGACAAAAGGTTTCGTCTCCTGCTTGCAGGAACTGAGGTGTTCACTGGATGCAGGTTTGTTCTACTTTCTATCATTGACTTAAGATCCTATGCCTTTCCTTTACTCTTGAACAAAGCAAACTCTTATGCAACACTGTTGTGCTTTCAGTTTATGATGTGACCATTGGTTATAAAACTCGCAGCCCATCTTTCTTAGACAATGTATATGGTATTCAGCCATCAGAAGTTAACATCCACATCCGTCGTATCAACCTAACCCAAATTCCAAATCAAGAAAAGGACATCAATGCTTGGTTAATGAACACATTCCAGATCAAAGACCAGCTGCTCAACAACTTCTACTTTAATGGACATTTCCCTAACGAAGGAACAGAAAAAGAGTTCAACACAATGAAGTACCTCACAAACTGTTTGGCAGTGACTGTCTTCACAGCCATCTGTACACATCTCACCTTCTTCTCGTCGATGATTTGGTTCAAGATCTATGTCTCTTTGGTCTGTGCCTACTTAACCTCTGCTACACATTTCAATCTTCGTCCGGTTCCACCTGTTGAGACTGCAAAAAAAGCCCTCAAATTAGTAAGGAAATAAACTCTAATTGTTTTCACAACTTCATCACATGATGGAAGTTTTGATCACTTATTGTATATCAGGGTTAAGGTTCATGAAATGTGAGCTCAAGCTTCAATGTATGATTAGCTCTATTTTAAAATAAATTCATGCAATCATCTACACTTTTTATCCCATAGATTGGCAGTAGAGAAAACAAAATTTAACCATAAGACACGTTACACTGTCACATGACTGACAGAGCCATTACACTTTTACCAAAGACTAGAAGAACCGATTATTCTCATTAATAAATTGTCAAATTGAGATAATGCATCCAAAATATATCAAAAGTTACAAGTGGTTTCACTTTATAATTTTGGTTGCATATGAAAGCAGTTAAAGTGAATTTGAGACCCCAATAAATTTTGAAGCCTCCAAAGAACACCCGTGACAAGTGAGCACATTGGAACATAGTAATGCCAATGTCTCACGGGTCTTCTTACCCTATAGTATGTACATGTATTATATTAACGTATATCATAAGACAGTAAATTAAGAATATAAATTAATTTTATATTTTTAGTATAGACCAACTTCAATATTCAATTTTTCCTACATATGGTCTTAAATGGATGTGGATGATCGAAAGCTCACGAGACTAGTTGTGATTAATCACAAGAGTATTGTCTTATATGAAGCAAGGGACCCATGCTTTCATGTTAAAATAATTATTTTTTAGATCTAATCTCACCATTAAGTGGCCTATACTCTCTAGTCTCTATATAAACCCTATGAAGCAGGTAGCGTAGCCTACACTAAGCTAAGAGAAGGCAAACCAATCAAAAAATTGCAAAATAATTAGTGAAATACTCTCTCAAAGTACTCAAAGCCATGGAGCCAAACACTAAGCTTGTCGTTATTACCTTGGTTCTTGCCTTGACACTCACGGCAGGAACTGCACAGGGCATCTGTGGCGTATCCTATGCTGGTCTATACTCTTGCGAGCCTTATGTGCGGACTCAAAACCCATTGACTACCCCGATTAATCACTTGGGCCCTTGCTGCACTGCCCTGAAGCCCCTGACCCCGGACAACTTTCAGTGTCTCTGCAAGATGAAATCCAACACCTTGGTCAATGGGATTGACTTTGGCCTCGCTTCTAAACTCCCGGAGAAGTGTGGTATAACTGCTCCATCTTGCTAAGACAAGTTTTCTTTTTTGGAAGGTCTCGTTTTATGTTTTGATTTCTTTCATGAATCCATCCTTCTTGTACTGGTTTCTGTTGATGTTGTTGTTCTGTGTTGGTTTTTGATGTTGTATCAGTTGTTGTTGTTATCTTAACTGCTTTGTGTTGCTTGGTCCCTTCCCATCCTACTTCAAAATAATTCAAAAAGAAAAGAAAAAATCGTAAGAGTGACTGCAGAAAGGAAACATACAGAAATCGTTTCACTTTAACTCTAACATGTGTTACCGAGACGATGAGAGATGAATAAAGACTTAAGATTCCCTTGATAATCAAATGACATTGTCGTCTATTTGAGCTATATATAGCCTTGAGGCCCTTCCATCACGGGAAGAAGTTGTAAAAATCCACATTGGATAAGAAAACGTCTTTTGTTTCTAACTTTTCAACATTTGCAATAACAGTCATACTGAATTACAAGATAAGAACTATGCATCTTAAGCAAATAAGAAAAAAACTTTTGATTCCCAAAAATCATCAAAAAGTCAGTCAAAACAGTGAGGACCAAACAATCACTGATGATAATAACACTGAGAGAAAGTTAACTGTTAAATGGAATCACAAAACTCATTGAAGCTACATTGCTAACTATTAATGGTGGCAAACGAATCCCTGAAAAGCACAAAGGCAGAGATCATCGACCTTAGGTCATATGAATATCCTAAAATTATGTACACAAAATCCATACCTCTCTATCTCTTAAATCGTGATTTCAGCAACTCTGCACAAATCCTTGGTCACAAAATGTAGCATAGAATATATAGCTTCAGTTTTGAAATGGGAAATATCAGAGGAAGTAAACATATGAACTTGATTATCAATATATGCCCAGCTGCACCCAGAGAATTTTTCCAGCTCCTTCCCTCTCATAAGATTCCGTATGCGTCTCATCTCATCCCATCTACCAGACGAGGCATAAGCATTAGCTAGTTGAACATAACGAGACCCGTTAGATCCTTCAATAAGTAACAATTTCTCTTCCACTTCCTTCACAAGCTCTGTATTCTTATTCCAGTTACAAGCATTTAAAAACGCTCCAAGAATAACAGCATCTTCCTCAACTTGGTCAATACCTTCCATAAGTTCTATGGCTTTCTCCAACTTGTTGGCCTTTCCATACAAATCTATCATGCAGGTATAGTGACCAACCTCGGGGGATATGTCATAAACCTCTGTCATCGACCTGAAGTATTTCTCACCTGTCAGAACTAAGCCGCGGTGACGACAAGCTGATAGGAGGGCCATGAACGTGATTTCATCCGGCTTGAATCCACCCTCAGTCATGTCTTTAAAGAGCTGGAAAGATTTTGCTTCATGGCCATGATGAGCACAACCAGCTATCATGGCGTTGTACATAACTGTATCTCTGTCAAAGCTACTGTCAAAGACTTTTTCAGCATACTCAACATTCCCGCATTTTGAATACATGTCAACAAATGCAGTGACAAGTTTCTTATCCATTAAAATGCCTGTTCTCAAGCAGTGACCGTGAATCTCCTTCCCCGGATCCATAGAAGCTTGTAAAGAGCAGGCACCAAGGATGCTAACCATGACCAAAGAATCAGGAATCTTTGTCTCCTTGACTATAAATTCACGTGCAAGTTCAAGCACAGAATCAGGTTGCCATATATTGAGATATCCCAGGAACAGCGCTGTCCAAACCACTAGATTCTTTTCCGATAAAGAATCAAATAACCTTTTCGCTTCAGCCATCTTGCCCTGAGACGAGTAACCCACGATAATTGAAGAAGTTGAATACGAGTTGCCAAAACCATATAACAAATCGGCAGATTCTGCATAATCCATGTTTCCACACTTACAGTATAAATCAACAATACCACTGCTTATAAATTTATTAGAATGTGATCCATTCTTCAACACGCGAGCATGTACTTCCCTTCCAATCTTCAGGCTCTTTAAACAACTCAGAACATTTAGTACAGCCCCGATAGTGTGGTCGTCCCATTTTAACCCACTTTCCTCCATGCTTACAGCCATCTTCAGAGCTTCCTCTTCATATCCATTCTGTGCATACCCTGAAATCAGTGTATTCCACGTAATTGTATCATTCAGTTCTGGATTTCTCCAGAATAGACTCAAAGCTCTTTCCATTTGACCTTCTCTACAATTTGCTGCAATCATTGCGTTCCTAGCCACACCATCAACAACCTCAATACACGATTCGTTAAAGACATTACAAACTTCCTTAAACTTCCCACATTTTGAATACATGTGAATGAGGGAACTAACTGCAAACTTAGTATCATCATTCCCGGTTTTCACCATAACGCCGTGCAACTGTTGGCCATAAAACACATTGGATAACTTCGCAGAAATTTTAAGCATAGTAGTGACAGTGAAATCGTCAATCCAAATTCCATCTTTCTCTTTCCTTTGCATCTCACCAAACATCTCAATAGCTTCAATCTCACACCCATCAGCTTTGGCAAACCCTGAGAGTAAAGTGTTATACGTAATCAAATCTCGCTCAGAATTGGCCTCTTTGAACAATTCACGCGCTTCCTTTAAGTTGTTTAACTTAACGTAGGCCGCGATCATCACGTTCCACGAGTAAACGTTTCTGTCAAGCATTCCGCCGAACACATTCCGAGCTTCACGCAATAAGCCATTTCTTGCGTACAGACATGCGAGTTGGTTCAACGAGATTGCCGTCAAGGTAAAACCAGTTTTGATGGAACGAATGTGCTGCAAAAACCCGTCTTTTAAACACTTCATGTCAAGTATCAGACATACACTCGAAATATTATAGGGCAGTGAATTGAGAACTACAATTCTATCACTGTCAGATATATCTCTTTCGAGATTCTCATCACCATTGAATTGGAATCGTCCCTCTTCCTTTCTATATCGTATCGGGTTCAAGAGTTCAAGCACAAGGTCACTCTGACCTGACGCCACGCGCTGTTACAGAGCAAAGCAAAGAGAGAACAAGGGATAGAGCAAACAATAATTGGGCCTAAGGTCCAAAAGAGGACCAAAACCATAAAATGCTAAGCAAAATAAAAATTTGGCCCAAATGAGTTTTTTTTTCTCTTATATATATAGTAACAAAGGAGAATATGCTCTTATGTTCACCTTTCCATAGATACGATGTGATTAAACGAGTCGCGTGAAAATCGTTTCTTTTCATTTATTCATAGTCTATGTATATACCCACTTTTTGTAATAGGTTCCTTGTTTTATACTGTATATGATAATATCCACACAAATTTTAACTATATAACTTGTTGAGATAGGGCCCAATCATATCAAAATTAACATTAGACTGTACTTATCCTCCTATGATTTCAACACTGAAGGATTCTTTATTCACTTTCTGTATTATATATGATCATGTTAGTGGAAGACATAACTTTTTGGATTTATAAAACGATGTTTGAGAAGACTAAAATTTTCTGTATATAATTACATCATTTGTTACTTAACTATGTATTCTCAATTATTTTACTAAACCAACAGAGAATAATTGAGTGTACATAAATTTATCTCGCGACAAATAATAAATAATACATTGTTATTTAAAATTTTATAGTTGATTTTCTGAGACCATTTATAATGGTTTGTTGAATAGTTTTATTCAACAGCTTAGTTACTACTTACTACAATGAGGTGTTGAAGTTTAGGTTGAATGTGACATAGATTGAATCATGTTGAAAGGATTCAACATGCTGATCATTTAAGAGAGAATGGAGATAATTATGTTATATTTTAATAGGATGAAAAATTTAAGTATAAAATAATATAATATAGTTATATAGTTACATGTAATTGAAGCTGATCTCAAAATAACATAATAAAATTTACTGTTTGTCTTTTTCTTAATGTATTAATAAATTAAATAAACTCGTAGAGTTTTGGAAAATCGCCTGTATGTATACACTTCTATGGAATATATCTGTCATTTTGACAAAAAGAAATAATATATATATTATATATTTATACATATATTCTTTGCCGCTTATAAATATATATATATATACTATGTATACTTAATTTACATATTGCTTGTTGTACAATAGCTGGATGTGTAATAATATATTGCAAACTTATTGATTATGTTGCTGACACAATCCATAGCGTAAAACCTACATGTAATAATTCTTTTTTTAAACTATTATAATGCAGCGGGTAGGAATCGAGTTCTGATACCAAGTCATTAGCTAAATCATCATAACGATGAGTATTGCTAAGTTTTAAACAAATAATTATTGTGTTATTGAATCAGAGTCCAACTCGACTACATAAATAATGAAATATTAATATTTGGGATCAACTTTGAAGTCAACGGTTTTTAAATACCAACCCTTTCTTATAATTTGTTTCTATGTGATGCATTAAATGGTATTATAAGAAGTACAGAAACTAGCTACATATCTTTTTTTGCCGCTTATCTTTAGATATTTTAGACGTAAATTAAAGAGAAATTACCAATAATCACTTTTTATATCCTTTTCAAAATTGTGTTTTAAACTATATTTTTTTTCAAAATACCTGTTTTAACTTCGTCATAACTCTCCTCTCTCGATTTCTTTTTTCGCCTCGACACCCATTCGCATGGCTACTTTAATCGAAGGTTTGTTTCGGGATTCATGATAGCAGGTTAATTTTTAGATTCGGATTTCTAATTTGTGTGTTTATGATGCGATTACAGAAATTTTAGTTGTTCTGGAACTATTAGGGTTTCTAGATGTGATTAATAATTGTGTATATGTTGAGAACTTAAATTTCTTAGTTTACTTGTTAGATATTATGAGGAATCGAAGCTGGAATAACGAGATTTATGTATTTTCTTAGTGAATTGCGATCGTATTGATATTCCATGTATACAGGTTTTGAGGATCGTGAGATATTCAAGGGAGAAGAAGAAGTGGGAGATGAAGAGTATTAGACAAACACATCGCAGAAGGTATTCAAATGACCACCTCAAGATATATCATGTCTGGTTTAGGTCTCTTCGTTGGCTCTTATAGTCCACATGAAGCTTTTGTAGCAAAGTGATATCAAGCTCTTTCAGGGAAGATTGATGATATGTGCAGACGAATGCTTTACTTTCTAACACTATTATGTAACCTGCTTATTAACACATTGTTGAGTTTAGTTACTCAAAAGCTAAAAAAAGCTATACCTTTAACGTACTTCATAATTTTATGAGAGTTTATAAAGTACTTTACGAAAACTAATAAACATAGAAATTAAAGAAACATCTATAAAATCAAACAAAAGTACTAAACAAAAGAAAATATTCAATATTCAAAGTTATAATAAAATAACTATATTTAGATTGAAGAAAATTAAGTTTCAATTTTATTTGAATTCTCTCAATTAAGAGGGAATAGAGTTTAGATATATAAAATTGGTTTCACTATTTTATTTAAAAAGGTTTATAACATACTTTATAAAATTGTATAAATCTAATTAAAAACATTAAATTAAATAAAATATTTAATATTCAGGGGTTTAATACGAAAACTATCTTTAGTTTACTAAGTTTCAGCACCAAAAATTTGTGGAAAACTTTGGCCCTTGTCTAAGAGCTAAGAGCAGTAGATGAGCTCTAGATGTGTTGTTTACTGAATACCTTTTAGTTCAATGATATTTTTTCCGTTTTGATATTGGCTACTTTATGATTCATGGGTTGTGAATGATTCTTCAGGATTCAGTTTTGCCTCGTGTTGCTCTCAAATTAAGATGATGTGTCAAAGGTTTAGTTGTTTCTCAAATGGTATAGAGTTTGCCACTACAGGTAGTATCATTCATTGTAATAGAAGACTTTTAATGGAATTCTATGTGTCTAGCCGTAATTATACAAAACAAAAATTTATAAGATTTCATGAAATATCTTATAAAACCTTATTAACATAGAAATTTAAAGTCACACATTCATTTCATTTACATGCTTTTGTAAGAAGTATTTTAGAAATCCTAAAATTCTTGAATTTTTTACAAACGAACTTAAAAAAACAGCATTAGTGATTTATATATAATTTTATAAGGTTTTATAAAGTTTTTTGTAAAAATATCTTATTTTCATTTTTAAGTTTTGTATGATTTTATAATGTTAAATATCTTATTTTCAATTATTGTGTATTCTTTTCCCCTTGTTTCTTTCTTATATGATAAGTTGCTAACTAAATTATTCTCCCTTTTTAACAACCAAAAATAAAACACAAACACTAAAATAATCAGGTAAATATCTAATGAATTTTGAGTGTCTTTGGTAATAGTTTAATAGCCAAAATTTTGTCAATAAGCATCATATATAATAACGTAATATAATATAATTTTAAAAAATTCTAAAAATATATAAAGAAAAAAATTATTAGGTAAATAATTTTTTTAATGTCTAATGATTTGTTCTTATTTTTAATAATAAAATAATATTTGCCAAAAAACAGGTGGTCCAATTAGTTTGTTCATGATTGAGCTAGGTACCAGGTGGCGATTTTAAATTCCACCTACCTCCAATTAAAATTTTTTGGCTATAGATCAGATCATTGTTGATCTAATGGTTACTTGTTGACAAAAAAAATATATTTACTTTTTTTTCTAACGTAATATACGATTTAGTAATAGGATGACTTAATCAATATTTATTATTAATGCAAACCAATACCTGTAATAGATAATTAAGGCATTACAATATTATTAAAAATATTTTATGTATCACAAATGCATTAAAATGAAACTAAAGATAATAATGGAATATAATTATATTTTTTTATAATATTTATAAAATATTTTTTTTAAGTATTAAATATCTCATTTTTTTTCTCAACACTGGACCACAACTAGCCGGCTCATTAGCCAAGTTCCTACATAATGTAGACGGTATGACTCGACCCTGGTTGTGCAAGTGCGCATGTCTTTAGTGGACTTACTGTCTGCCACTAGACTAAAAGACTTGCATTTAAATATCTAATTTAATTTTATAAATGATTAGTTTCTTAAATATAAGAAATATTAATAGTATACTATAAAACTATTTAAAATATTAATAGTTGTATATTAATAATATTATATTATATTTTGTCATTCAACAAAATTATTCCATCACCATTTGATTTTGTAAATTTTTATTATGAAGTATTTCATAAATTTGAGGTTCTCATGTCAAAAACCAAAGATTGATAGTATATATAGAGACAAGATCTTGTCTCTGATATTACACCTAAGAAACCAAAGTGATGATGTCTTAAGTATTTGTTAAGTTATATATTGTCGAATTTCACTATATGTAAATTAATGTACCTAAAACCATTAATTCAAAGTTATTGAGATTTTCATTCCGGTCTTGCTCCGTCATTCACTTTTCGAGAACACTTAATCACAAAGCAGATCACCTAACCCGTACAGCCAGAGAGTCATCGAGGTCTCATGTTGTTGTGAACTCAGTTTCTCCTTTGTAGTTCTGATAGTTTATGATTTGATAATATGAGTTAAGTCGAAAAAAAAAAAAAATTATTGAGATTTTTTTATTTTTTCGTACAGTTGAACTAGAGTCTACAAGTAGAAGCAAGTTGTTTTGACAATTAATAGTATGGTCTTCACAACAGCGATTGCTTTCGTAAGCCAACGACTTCTCGACTGATCGTTTCTTGCAAGTTTCCATAAATATCATTTGTATACACACCAATTCTATATTAATTACTAATTTTGCAGGAATCTTTCAATAATATTATCATCTTCAGGAATCAATACATGTGGTCTTGGACTGTTGTATGTGTTGACCCGGCTTCCTTACGGACCCTTGAATCAATGCATACCCATTCTTTTGAACCTCTTAATTTCAGATGTGAATAAATGAAAATTATAGATTAAACCCTCATAATTTGAATTGTATTTTGTAATCTTATATATATGACAAATACACATCTAGTCATCATTATTAAGTAATATTGTATCCAGTGATCATTGATTCTAATCGCAGTGTGGACTCATAAAAAATATTGGCAAACCATTAGGTTACAGCAAGATATAATATAATGGGATTATAAATTAAAATAAAATAACAAAACTTGAGCTGTCTTAGTGAGTTCAGTCGTCAAGATCATGTCAACAATAAGAGTCAACAAGTAGCATTTCGATAATTTACCTATAAGCCCTCTTATTTTATTTCTTTTTTCTGGTCGTCCGTTTCGATGGGAGATAGGTTAAGAGTAAATCCAAATGAATTCTCTAATATTAAGTTACATCTTAAAATGAAATTTATGTATCATTAGTTGCCGTTTGGTCTACTGTATTTTTGTTTTGTTTCTAAAATATTCTCCCTTCAAAAAGGCTACTTTTAACCACTCTCAGAGCTTCTTAGTGTTAAGATTCAATTTATTTTTATTTTTTTTATTAAAAGTTAGAGTGTACATAAAATTGAAGGAATAATATATTTTAAGAAGGAAAAAAATTTAAAATTAATGATAAAAATTGATATAGATTTGGAAAAACAAAAAAAGTACAATTGCAAACATGAAATACAAAACTTTCTCTGTTTCATTGTTAGACATCAAATTTATTTACAAATTATAGCTATTTTTGCTAATTTCCTTTTTTATTTATTTAACTAAACTATTTGTATACATATATGCAAATACAATGATATATCTATATATAAACTGGACGAGTTTACCCTTGTCCATTGGTCTCTGAATACACATACGTCTATTTAAGACACAGCTTATTACCACAAGTTGTTGTTTGTATATTCAATCCTCACAATCTTCTCTCTTATCTCACAATGACAGGTTCGACGGAAAACCAAACACTCTCGTCGCCGTCACGTGCGAAACAAGTGCCAGAGTTAATTATATCGGCGAAACCAATAAAGAGGAATATGTATGCATTCGCATGTGCAATTTTAGCTTACATGACTTCCATTCTCCTTGGTTATGGTTAGTACTGCTTCTCACTAATCTCATTTTTAGTCAAACGCATTAAAAATCCACGAGTTCTTAATATTTTGATGATTTTGTTTTTGCAGATATAGGAGTGATGAGTGGAGCAATGATTTATATCAAAAGAGACTTGAAGATTAGTGATTCTCAAATCGGAGTTCTCACTGGAATACTCAACATCTATTCACTTATCGGATCTTGCGCCGCCGGAAGAACCTCCGACTGGATTGGTCGACGTTACACTATTGTCTTGGCCGGAGCTATATTCTTCGCCGGAGCTATCCTCATGGGATTGGCTCCTAACTACGCTTTTCTCATGTTCGGAAGGTTCGTCGCCGGGATCGGCGTCGGATATGCACTTATGATCGCACATGTTTTTACTGCTAAAGTCTCTCCGGCTTCTTCCCGTGGTTTTCTCAACTCCTTCCCGGAGGTATTTACTGTTGACTTTTCTCGCACTATTTTCCTGAGAAAATTTATTTATATATAGTAGTATCTGACGTGGCAGAATGATTATGGTGACGTGTACAAGTGTTTATCAATGCCGGAATTATGTTTGGGTATGTATCGAATTTGGCTTTCTCGAAATTTCCATTGAAGCTGGGATGGAGATTAATGCTTGGAATTGGAGCTATACCTTCTGTGGTGCTCGCGATCGGTGTTCTCGCTATGCCGGAATCTCCACGGTGGCTCGTTATGCAAGGTCGTCTTGAAGACATCAAACGTGCCGCCAGAATTCCCGCAGATTGCCACGACGACGTCGTTCAAGTTACACTCATCACCACTTTCTGAAAACAATTAAATTCAATTTCGCGATTTCATTCCTCGAATCCGATTCGCGATTTTGACCTAATTCGGTCATTCAAAAATTTCAGGTGTCGAGGGAGAACAGTCATGGGGAAGGAGTTTGGAGAGAGCTTCTAATCAGTCCAACTCCAGCCGTTCGTCGTGTTATGATCACCGCAATCAGAATCCATTTCTTCCAGCAAGCATCAGGAATCGACGAGGTGGTTCTCTTCTCACCGCGAATCTTTAAAACAGCTGGACTCCAAAGCGATCACGACCAGCTTCTAGCGACTGTAGCTGTAGGAGTAGTGAAAACATTGTTCATATTAGTCGCCACTTTCCTCCTTGACCGAGTCCGAAGACGTCCATTGCTTCTAACCAGCGTCACATGAATGGTATTATCTCTAGCGACATTAGCAACTTCTCTAACGATTATAGACCATTCGGAGAAGAAAGTGATGTGGGCTGTGGTGTTAAGCATATCAACTGTGATGACTTATGTAGCTACGTTTTCGATCGGAGCCGGACCGATCACATGGGTTTACAGCTCAGAGATCTTCCCGTTGAGGTTGAGATCACAACGATCGAGTATGGGTGTGGTAGTGAACAAAGTGACGAGTGGTGTGATCTCGATGACGTTTCTTCTGATGTCTAAAAAGATGACAACCGGAGGAGCGTTCTACTTGTTTGGAGGGATTGCGATGGTGGCTTGGGTATTCTTCTACACTTTCTTGCCAGAGACGCAAGGGAGGATGCTTGAGGATATGAATGAGCTTTTCAGTGGTTTTAGGTGGAGAGATTCCAAGAGCAATAAGCCTAAGAGTAACCCTGAGTTGAAGAGTTTGAATCCTGAGGTTGAGATTGGATGAAACAAATAGTAATTTTTTTACATAGAATTTGGAGGGAAGGTTCTCACAAAAGTTGTAGAAATTTGATAACATATGCAATTAAAAAAATGGGAAAAAATTAAATAAACTAAATCTGTTTTTGTAATTTCACTTAAGACTAAATCTGCTAGAGAATCTATAAAAGTAAGAAATCGACTTTTGACTTTTGGCGAATGAAACACAATGTAAGAAACCACACGAAACGAGATGTTCGAAAAAGCAAACAAGTGGTTTTGATACTTCTATAGAAAACACCAAAGAGTGTTTAGAGACGACACTTCACAACAATGTATCGAAATCTGACGACAAACTTTTGTTCTGCCAAGTTTTCAACAGCAGGAAGACAACATGTTAAAAAGAAGATCGCAAGAAGCATATGTGATAACACGAAAGCCAAGGAAACAACACTACCAAACAATTCTTGTCTTTTTAAGGGTTCCCTTGTTTTTGTTCTCATCCCATTTACCCACAGAAGAAAGAAATTTACAACATATGATAATACTTTTTAGAGATAATTTGTGAAAAGAGATGATGCATGGGAGGAGAGGCCTCAATTTCTTCTGGTGACAATCCTCAGCATTCGCAGCCTGTCGATCTTTGTTGATTGCTTGTCCCGACATCAATTGTGTCTGGCAAATATCTAAGAAAAGAAGAAAAAACACAAAGAGAAGAGTGAGAGTTGAGAGTTGAGACCAAACCGCAATTAAAAGACATGGAGTTTGGCTTGTTTTTGAAACTTACAGCTCTTCCTCTTCTCCACTCTTCAACGCGTTCTTGGCAATGCATTGGAAAGCTTCCTCCACGTTAGTGCCTTCCTTGGCAGAGGTTTCAAAGTAAGGAATGTTTCCCTTTGAAGCACACCATGCTTTGGCCTTTTTCTCTGAAACCTGTGATCAAGTGAATGTTTGTATTAGGACATTAGTCTTAAATCTCAGAGAAATTCATGAACAATGGAAAGACTAAGACCACATACCACTCTGCTGTTTCCACCATCCACGTCGACCTTATTTCCAATAAGAACAAATGGGAAATTCTCTGGATCTGATGGACTCGCCTGAACAAAGATATTACACTCGTGATATATATGTTTTTGCTTATTGTGAAATCAGTCGGTGAGAAAAAGCACGAATATGTTACCTGGATCAGAAATTCTTCCCTCCAGTTGTTCAGATTGTCAAATGATTTCATGGAGTTAACATCATATACAAGAACACAGCAATCAGCACCCCGGTAAAAGGCTACACCAAGGCTCTGAAACCTTTCCTGTCCAGCTGTGTCCCAGATCTGTGACAAACACATTGACAAAGAAAAGACACGGACATGTAAGTTTTGTTCTTCAGCTCTAGAAAGAAAGGCAAATCACACCAATGTGAAAGGCTGATCACTGTGGACGGAGACAAAATGCTTGGGACAAAATAGCAGTGTCCTTATATGTTCATTATTGGTGTTATTGTTATCTATAAAACTTTTCACTGAGAACCCACATGAAAATACTACAGTGACTTGTCTCCACTAATTCTAATTCATTCACCAAGTAATTTTACATGAATCGTAACCACGCAATTTTTGATAAACAACGTGACTAATTTCACTGACACAACCACAAAACTACGCTAGTAAAGAATAAATTTCTACACATGGTTAGCCTGAAAATTTCTAGCAGAAACTTATTAGTTAATTAGTTTTTCTAAGCTAATATTTTCCACTCAGATTCAGTAGCTCTCTTTTGAATACATCTCCAGCATTGTTGAGCTAAGTACACACAACTATCTTTAAGAAAATCCTTTTGAGTAATTGACTTATATAAGAACCTGTAAAGTGAAAAGTCGATCTTCAAACTGGACTTCCTTGGTCAAGAAGTCAGCTCCAATGGTTGCCTTGTACTGGTTGCTGAACTTTTTATTAACATACTGATTCATCAAAGAGGTTTTTCCTACCCTGCAAAACAAAAAGTTAGAGAAGTCCAAATTAGTTTCACTCCAATAAATTAACAATAGAAAATCTCGGATGGACATTACAAATATTCCCTGTTCAGAACGGAACTAAGAAAGACAAAAGAGTCAAAACGAGTGCATAAGAAACCAACATGATCTTCTATGTCAAGCAAAAATTCAGTATTTTATACTAATCCCCCGAATCAGAAGCATAGGTAAGATTTTAAGAAATAGCAAACTACATGCAAAATATTCAGAGAAAGCAAACCTTAGATCATAGGTAAGTTTGTAACAACATAGTGATGGAGAACCGACAAACACAAATCAAACATAATAATAACTAAAAAGACAATATATACACTAAAATCATGGTATAGTAAACTCAAATTACAAGCGTCCATTGGCCATCTCAATTATTCAATATTCCAAAGAAACTAACAGCGTTGCAGATTTCTGATATTTGATCAACAACAACAACTAATGAAAGCAAAATCAGTCTTCTATTAAAAAATCTAACATCAGATCAATTATCAGTTCTTCATTAAACTAAACAAAGGAAATGAATTTCAACAGTAACGAAATAAGCCTTTAGCATTGAATCCAAACATCGAAGGAAACGAATTAGACCAAAATCCGGCCTAAATCTCAAAACCCAGGAAAAAAAACCACCCAATTACACATCAGAAAACTCAAAATCACCAGTAGAATCACATAAAAACATAGAGAACAAAGATAATCATAAGAAATAGCATCTCAGAAAAAAAATTACCCGCTATCACCGAGGATGATGACTTTGAGGAGGGTACGTCTACGGGACGGCATCGAATCGGATCTAAAAGAGAGAGATTGAAAAAAGTGAAGCGATCTCTGGTAATCTGTGAAAGACGGTGATTTTTTCTGTGCGTGCCCCAGAGAGTATAAGCTGTTCCTGATCTGTCTTATGATTTCTAAAGCGACTATTATTTTGTCCTTTTTATCAAAGGAGAATAATTTTGTTAATAATTTTAACTAAACCGAATATTAAAATGAATTGGATTAAATTGACAAGCAGCTCTCGTAGCTCAGTTGGTTAGAGCACCCGTTTAGTAAGCGGGAGGTCTTGAGTTCGACTCTCAACGAGAGCAATCTCTTCATACATTTTCATTTTCCTCCTTTTTGTTCATACATTTTCATTTTCCTCCTTTTTGTTTTGTCTTTCTTTCAAATTTAGTTGTAGGTGAATAATTTTGCATGGCTGTATTAAACCCCAAATATAGACCTTACTAATGTTTTGAAATTTACTTTAAAAATAGAATTTGAAACACACAAAGAGCTTTTGTGTTTCTCTTTGTTCATTCTCTCTCTCTTTCTCGTCAAGAAAAAAAAGGAGAGAGCTTAAAGAAAAAAAAAATAGAAAACACCGAAGAGAGATTATGGCGGAGGGGCAATCCCCGGAGAATTCACCGCCGTCACCTCCACCACCATCTCCGTCGTCATCCAATAATCAACAACAATCTCCTCCATCTCCTGATTCCTCCTCCTCTCCTTCACCACCAGCTCCTCCTCCCCCTGATAATTCCTCTAATGGTTCCTCTTCACCTCCACCTCCACCTCCTTCATCTGACAACAACAACAATAATGATGGCAACAGCAACAACGGTAATAAGGACAACAATAATAACAACAATGGTGATAAAAACAAAAACAACAACAAGAACAACAACAATAGCAACAATGGTAATGGTAATGACAATGACAACAATAAAAACAATGGTGGAGGAAGCAATAATCGTTCACCTCCACCTCCTTCTAGAAGCTCAGATAGAGACTCTTCTTCTCCACCGAAAGCTTTGTCTCCGCCTAAATCCAGCGGTGATGGTAACTCCTCACGTAACAATGAACCCAACACAGCTGTTATCATAGGGATTCTAGCTAGTGCTGGATTGTTGTTTCTTGTTATGATCTTGTTCTGCGTCTGTTGCTGTCGTAAGAAGAAAAAGAAGCATCAAATGCCGTATTACGCTGCAGGTAACGGTTTAACCATCGGCAAAGGTTGATTTTGGGGTCAAACTTAGTCCTAGCCCTAACTCTGTTTCTGTTTAAGGGTATCTTCTTGTGCAGCTAGCAAGTTAAATTAATAACCTAACTCATTAAAATCGTTATAATTAAGAACCTTTAAAGTTAAAAAAAAATTTCAAAATCTTTTAGAATTTCATAGAAATTATATCACGGGAACAGGTTTTGAATTTCATAATATTCTTGAGAGTATATTGTTTGAAAAGATAGTGATTTTTCTGGTTTTTTGTTACCTAAGAAACGAGAATCTCTGTTTTATTTTAGGTGATCAATTCAACAATCACAGTGATCATGTAATGAATCTGTCTAATCAATATCCTGGACCAAACGGGAATACTAATTGGATGAATACACCGCCTCCACCACCACCTGGAAACTGGCAACCCTCGCCCCCACCACCACCACCGCTCGTCTCAGGCGGACTAAACAGCAGCGACGTGAGTTCAAACTACTCAGGTCTACACGGTCCATCTCTACCACCACCTCACCCTGCAGTGGCTCTAGGTTTCAACCAGAGCACGTTCACCTACGATGAGCTAGCTGCTGCAACTCAAGGCTTTTCTCGAGAAAGACTTTTAGGTCAAGGTGGGTTTGGATTTGTTCACAAGGGAATACTTCCCAATGGGAAAGAGATCGCGGTGAAGAGTCTAAAAGCAGGAAGCGGACAAGGAGAACGCGAGTTTCAGGCTGAGGTCGAGATCATTAGTCGAGTTCATCATCGGTTTCTTGTGTCTCTTGTTGGATATTGTATTGCAGGAGGACAGAGGATGTTGGTTTATGAGTTCTTACCTAATGACACACTTGAGTTCCATCTCCATGGCAAAAGTGGCAATATCCTTGATTGGCCTACAAGGCTCAAGATTGCTTTGGGGTCAGCTAAAGGGCTTGCTTACTTACATGAAGATTGTAAAGTCAAAAATCTAAAATCTTTCATTTTGTTGGCAACCTTGAGAGAGGTTTAACTAGAAATGTGATCCAAGTTCTTTTTTTTGTGTGTGGACTTAGGTCATCCGAAAATCATTCATAGAGACATTAAAGCTTCAAATATTCTTCTTGACGAATCCTTTGAAGCTAAGGTTACAATCTTAAAACTTTAAATGATAGTGCTATCATATTCTTCAATATTTCTTTCTTTCTTATAACTGAATTGGCTCAAATTTGCAGGTTGCAGACTTTGGGTTGGCTAAGCTGTCTCAAGACAATGTTACACATGTGTCCACTCGTATCATGGGAACTTTTGGGTAATAAAGAACGCTAAACCAGCTGATGAGATCTGAAAATTTCAATAGCTCAAAAACATTTATGATTTAAAATCTCATCCAAGATGCTGTCTTTCTAATCAAAAATCTCAAATTCAACAAATCACAGGTACTTGGCTCCTGAGTATGCATCAAGCGGAAAACTGACAGATAGATCAGACGTTTTCTCCTTTGGAGTGATGCTTCTTGAGCTCATTACCGGACGTCGACCTGTTGATCTTACTGGTGAAATGGAAGACAGTTTAGTCGATTGGGTCCGTAACCATATTTATGTATAATCATCAAATTAATGGTTCCTTACGTTAGAACTTTGTGAGCTGATGCAAACTTGGTTACTTTTTTTATACATAGGCAAGACCATTATGCTTAAACGCAGCTCAGGATGGAGATTACAGTGAGCTAATTGATCCACGGCTAGAGAACCATTACGAGCATCATGAAATGGCACGAATGGTGGCTTGTGCTTCTGCAGCCATCCGACACTCAGCTAGACGCAGGCCTAAGATGAGCCAGGCAAGTTTTACTTTTGAATATAAACCACTCTTTTAAACATGTAATTCACAAACACAAGCCAATCCTCATCTATGCTCCAATGTTTAAACAGATTGTTCGGGCTCTTGAAGGAGATGCGTCGCTAGACGATCTAAACGAAAGTACTATGAAACAGGGGCAGAGCTCAACCCTCAGAAGGGGATCGAGCTCGGATTATGACTCGAGCACTTACAGTGCAGATATGAAGAAGTTAAGGAAAGTGGCCTTGGATAGTCATGAGTACGGTACAAGCAGTGAGTATGGGAACACTGGCGAGTACGGGCTAGACCCGTCTTCCACAAGCAGCGGGGAGAATCGTAGAGGAGGAGCTAACTACAACTAAATCCTCATAGCCAAGATGCTTTGTTTTAGCTGTTTAGATTCAAACAATCTACCTTGCTGTGCTTTTTTTTTTTGTGTTTTGTTTCCCAAGTAAAATTTTATAAATCTCTTTTCACTTTTTATTTTCTGTCACCGTTGGATTAATGTATGTCTGTGAAAAAATAAAAACTTTTGGGTGTGATATTTAATTGATTTATTAATGCTAATTATGTGTATTAGTGCTTTAAGTGTTATTTCTGTTGAATTATTCAAATCTCAAGTAACAATATAATATAAAATATTTATTCACATTAGTTAGTTACTACAAAAACATACGAATAAATTGGTTATGTTTTGAGAGACACACTTTACACATATTCGTATAGTTATGTCTTTAGGATTAAGTTAGGTTGTGTTTTATTTTTAAAGTTTCATATAGACTTTGATTAAGAAATTTGCTCTTTTTATTGCTTAGAAATATAACTCAAAAACTAAACAACTCTCCAAAAGACCTTATTTATAGACTAGGCTAATCTCCCTATTCTATTAGGAAATAGACTAACTTCCTATTCTATTAGAATTTAATTTACATAAATCTTATCCTTTTATTTGATCTTATTTCTAGAAGCTAACTCATTCTAGAAATAATTTCCTATTCAAGTTAGGAATTATCTAGCATTCACCCCCATAATTCCGACTTGAACTCCGAGAAGAATGATCTCGTTAACTCCGATCTTGCTCCTCATTTATTTGAACTTGATTCTTGCTTGTTGTACATAACCTTTTGCCACATGTATAACTTTATACTTGTTAATTGATCCATCGGCATTCCTTTTAATCTTGAAAATCCATTTTAGACCAATAACCTTTGCTCCTCGTGGCTTATCAAGCAAGAACCATGTCTTGTTCTTGTTGATCGAATCAATCTCATCTAAACACGCATTCGTCCATTTAATGGTGTCTTTGACTTTTTTATAGCTCGTTGGTTCATCATTGATTAATAGAAGAAAAATTCCACTTTTCAAATCTGCAAGTAAAAATAGTCATTGAGATAACTTGGAGAATTTACTTGTCGTTTTGTCCTTCGCAATGGCCGTGGAGATTGATTTGTTCCTCCTTCTTCTTCGTGATCTCCGACTTGTTGATTACCATCATATGTCCCATTATTGTTGTCTATGGCTTCTCCCCAAGTCATTCTAAATATTCCCGAGATCTCACTATCGTTTTCTTTGACTCCCTTCCAATTCCAACATGTTATTTCTTTAACGACAAAATCTTGATTATTACAACCCTTTTTGTTCTTGGATTGTGAAGCCTATAAACATTTGTTCTTGGATTGTAAAGCCACTTCCACGATTTTTCATCAAGCCGAGAATGTAAACAAATAGGTTTACTAATCTTGAGTTTGATCTTGTAGAGTCTATTAGGTTATTTTAACACTTTAAGAAGTAATCTACCGTGTGAGTCGTGTAATGTTAAGTAATCCTCCTTCATTCTAACATCACACCCGAGTTCAGTTGCTTGTCCTAGACTCAATATATTGCTCTTGAGTCCTGGAATATAATAGATTTCCGTAAGTAGTTTTTGATCACCCGTTTTCCCTTCAAATAATATCGAACCTTTTCCTTCGATATTAAAACAAGATCCATCTCCGAATTTTACTCTTTCTTTCATCTTTTCGTTTAGCTCCGAGAAGAAACTCTTTTCCCCCGTCATGTGATTACTCACTCCATTATCCAAATACCAACAACCATCTTCTTTCTTTTCTTTCTCGTATTTTTTAGGAATAAGATTTTCTTCGTTTAGAAATACAACCTCGTGGACATAAAGAGTTTCGTCATTGGTGCCTTCTTCATTCTCTTCTACTTCCACCTTATGCATTTCTTATAGTTTCTTCTTCCTTTCCGGACAAACCGAAGCGAAGTGTCCCTTTTTGTCACATCAAAAACACAAGACTTGTGATCGATCTTTCTTTTCTTTGTTTTGGTCTCTGAATTAGATCTCCCTTGACCCCTTCCTCGACCTCTACCTCTTCCTCTCGTGCTCTCATTCCTTGATCCTTCTCCGTATACCTCATTACTCGCATACAACAAATCCTCATCATAGTTTCGGCTTTCACTTAGAATAAGTATTTCTTCGTATGCTTTAAGTCGACCAACAATGTCATCGTATGCGGTTTTGTTTAGGTCAAGAACTTGTTCTAAAGATGCAATGATTTGTTAGTATCTTTGTGGAGATAAACTATTAAGGAATTTCTTAACCATTTTCGATTCCTCAACCGTGTGTCCCAAGGTAGCCACCTTAGAGGCAATCTCCGATAACTTCCCCGAGAAGCTATTGATTGTATATGTTTCTTTCATGCTCATTCTTTAGAATTCAACCATAAGAGTTTGTAGTCTTGCTTCTTTCCCCCTACCTGCACCTAGATGCCTCGATTTGATAGCTTCCCATATACCTTTGGCAGAATCTTGTTCTCCTACTTGTAATATGAGACTCTCGGGTATAGATTGAAAGAGCAACGAGGTTGGTAAGTCATTCTTCTTAGCAATAATTGTTCCCAGTTCAATCGCCTCCCATACTTCGTGAACAAGCAAAAGTACTTTCATTCTCATCGACCACACCGTGTAGTTTGATGAGTTCAACATCAGACATACCACCGACGTGGGTACGACCCCCTTTGCCTTTGATGACTTGCTTTCATCTCCCAGAACTCGGTTTCGAAGTCTTTAAGTGATATGCTAGATCGATTGCTCTAATATCAAATAAAGTTTCGTATAGACTTTGATTAAGAAATTTGCTCTTCTTATTGCTTAGAAATATAACTCAAAAACTAAACAATCTCAAAGTCTTAATGGAACAACTCTCCAAATTACCTTATTTATAGACTAGGCTAATCTCCCTATTATATTAGGAAATAGGCTAACTCCCTATTATATTAGGATTTAATTTACATAAATCTTATCATTTTTATTTGATCTTATCTCTAGAAGCTAACTCCTTCTAGAAATAATTTCCTATTCAAGTTAGGAATTATCCAACAATTTTAGAATTGCATTGTTTCAATTCTACAGTCACAATGGTTCGTGTGTGAACCTATAAATTAGAGTCAAAACTCTTTTGTTTGTAACTTGTTGAAATCGTGTGTTGTAATACTCTTTTCGTATTAATAAAGTTTCCAATTTCTTACTTGAATTCTTTTGTTCTTTTCACATAAACATAAATCTCTCATGGTATCAGAGTTTTACGATCGAGAGGATAAACATAATCACTAGTTTACACAAATCGATTGAGAGAAGAAGTTTAGCATTCACTTAATGTAAGGGCGACTTGAAGAAATGCAAGGAACTTCGCATCAAATCATTCCTATATTTGATGGGGAGAAATATGACTTTTGGAGCATTAAGATGGCAACAATTTTTCGGACTCGAAAACTATGATCCGTGTGAAGAAGGTGTGCCACTCGTACCGGTACAAGAAACACCGGAAACTGCAAGAGCAAAGATACTTAGAGAAGAAGCACTCGTGAATGACATGAACGCTTTGAAAATTTTGCAAACTGCTGTACCCGATCACATTTTTTCACATATTCCGACGGCAACAACATCAAATGAGGCATGAGACGCATTGAATTCTAAGTATGAAGGCTCTCCTTAAGTCTAGTTGGTGAAACTTCAAACATTCCGTAGAGAATACGAAATGTTGAAATTGAATGAGGATGAAGAGATCAAAACATTCACGCATAAGTTGATTGATTTGGAGAATTGTGATGAGATGGGCTACTACTCGAAAGAATGTCACTCAAAGAAAAATGAGCAAGCTCGTGTAACACCCAAATAAGAAGGAGAATAAGAAGATTCTAGTACGAGCACATGATCTTTTGTGCAAGTGAAGTTACCACAACTGTCCTAAAGGAGGATGGTTAATAGATAGTGAATGCACTAACCATATGACTAGAGATGAGAGATACTTCTCTAGACTCGATAGAAGTATCAAAATTCCAATCAAAGTCGCTAATGGTGACATTATGATGACATCGGATAAAGGAGACGTGGATGTGTGGACACTGTATGAAAAGAAGACTATAAGGAATGTTTTCTTGGTGCCACGGTTGGAGAAAAACCTCTTGAGTGTGTCGCAAATAATCCTAAGTGGTTATCAAGTGTATTTTCAAGACAAGAGATGTGTCATTTTGGATGCAAAAGGAAAGAAGATCATGGATGTTCAAATGACTAACAAGAGTTTCGTAGTTAAAATGAGTCTTGTTAAAGAAGAAGAAGCCATGAATGCACGTGTGGAGGATGATATGCTGATTTGGCATAAGAGACTTGGCCATGTAGGCAATACTCATTTATAATAATTGCAAGACCAAGATTTGGTAAGCGGTTTACCAAAATTCAATATTCAGAAGGATGTGTGTGAGGCGTGTAACCTTGGCAAACAATCACAAAAAGGTTTTCCAAAGGAATCTCAAACCAAGATAAGAGGAAAACTCAAGATCGTACATACAAATGTATGTGGACCAATGCATCATCAATCACTTGATGACACCCAATACTTTTTATTGTTTTTGGATGATTATACTCACATATGTTGGGTATAATTCTTAAAACAAAAGTCAGAAGCCTTTCAAATGTTCAAGAAGTTCAAAGCAATGGTCGAAAACCAATCGGGTTATATAATCAAGGTGTTGAGATTTGATGGTGGTGGTGAATTCGTCTTGCAAGAGTTCAACAAATTCTGTGAGGAAGAAGGGATTAATAGGCAAGTGACATTGCCTTATTCACCACAACAAAATGGTGCAGCCGAGCGTAGGAATATGTCTTTGGTGGAGATTACTAGAGCAATGATATTTGAACAAGACTTGCCACTCAAGTTTTTGGCGGAAACAATCTATATGGCAACATATTTGCAAAATCGACTACCTTCTAAGGCTATTGGAGATGATGTGACACCTATAGAGATGTGGAATGGTCAGAAACCAAATGTGTCTCACTTAAAGATATTTGGGAGTATGTGTTATGTGCATATTGCCAATCAAAAGAGAAGAAAGTTACATACCAAAGCAAAACGTGGAGTGTTCGTTGGCTATAGAGTTTTCGTGTTGGAAAATGAGAAGATTGAAGTGTCAAGAGATGTTGAGTTTGAAGAGAACAAGAGATGGGATTGAGTGAGAAAGGAAGAAGTGAATAAAACTCTTCTTCTACCCGTGAACGATCAACAAGGCGTTGAAGAACAACAAGACATTGAGGAACATTTTAAAGATGTTACAAATCCAAGTACTCCACAAGGCATCGAGCCTCGAACTATTTAAGAATAAGAATCATCTCAACCTCGCAGAAAGTACAAATCTATGAATGAGATCATGCGTATAGCACCAAGAGTCGGATTTGATGAAGAAGCACAATTCATAGAAGCATGTCACTTTGCACTTGATGAACCGCAAACTTACAATGAAGCATGAGTAAGTAAAGAATAGAGAGATGTTATGAAGGAAGAGATACACATGATCGAGAAGAACAAGACTTGGCAACTTGTAGACAAACCAGAGAACAAAAATGTTATAAGCGTGTAGTGGATCTACAAAGTCAAGACAGATGCAAATGGTGATCGTATCAAACACAAAGCAAGGTTAGTTGCAAGGGGTTTACTCAAGAGTATGGAACCGACTACTTGGAGACTTTTGCTCCGGTCTCAAGACATGATACTATTTGAAACCTACTCGCTTTTGCGGCTCAAATGAAATGGAAGTTGTATCAAATGGATGTCAAGTCGGCTTTCCTCAATGGCGACATAAAAGAAGAGGTGTATATGTCACAACCGCCTGTTTTTGTGATAGAAGGAGAAAAAGAGAAGGTTCTAAGGCTTTACAAGGCACTTTATGGCTTAAAGCAAACCCCTCGTGCGTGGTATAGAAGGATCAATTCTTACTTCACTCAAAACGGATTCCAAAGGAGTATAAACGACGATGCCTTGTACATCAAGAAAGAAGGAAGAGACGTGTTGATTGTAAGTCTTTATGTTGATGATATTATAATTACTGGAAGTAACGTTCTTTAAATCAACACATTCAAGGAGAATATGAAGAGTGAGTTTGAGATGACTGATCTCGGGTTACTAAATTACTTCCTTGGGATGGAAGTTATCCAAGATGATCGTGGTATATTCCTTTCTCAAGAAAAATATGCGAACAAACTTGTTGATAAGTTTGGAATGAAGTAAGCAAAAGTGTAAGTATTCCACTTACACCACAAGGAAAAGGTGAAGAGAATGACAAAGAATACGAAGACTCGACCAAGTATAGAAGCATTGTTGGAGGACTTCTATACTTGTGTGCCTCAAGACCGAATGTGATGCACTCTACTTCTTATCTTTCGAGATACATGTCATCACCGAGTTTGAAGCATTATCAAGAGGTCAAAAGAGTACTAAAGTATGTTAAAGAAACTTCTAATTATGGAATACATTTTACAAGTGTAGAGGCACCAAGATTATTAGGTTACTCGGACATCGATTGGGGTGATTCTATTGAAGATAAGAAGAGTACATCAGACTATGCATTTATTCTTGGATCAACTATGTTCTGTTGGCAATCAAGCAAGCAACAAACCGATGCACAATCCACGGCTGAGGTAGAATACATCGCTGTTTTTGCAGCCACAAATCAAGCCATTTGGTTACAACGATTATTTGAAGAATTTGGCTTAGAATTCGAAGAAGCAGTTTCGGTCTTATGTGACAACAAGTCGGCTATAGCAATTAGCAAAAATTTGGTGCAACATAAAAGAACTAAACACATAGAGATCAAGTATCACTTTGTTCGTGAAGCATAACAAAAAGGACTCATTCAATAGGAGTTTTGCAAAGGAGAAAATCAATTCGCCAATATCTTCACAAAGGCGTTATGAGTTTCAAAGTTTGAAGATCTTCGGAAGAAGCTTGGAGTTAAAACCAAAAACTTTGATTTGATTAAGGGGGAATGTTGAATTATTCAAATCTCGTATACTTTACGAACCATATAATATATAGTATTTATTCACATTAGTTAGTTTCTACATAAACATACAAATAAGTTGGTTATGTATTGAGATACACATTTCACACTTATTCGTATAGTTATGTCAGTATGTCCTTAGGATTAAGTTAGGTTGTGTCTTTTCATTCTAGGAATGCATTGTTTCATTTCTACAATCACAATGATTCGTGTATAAACCTATACATTAGAGACAAAATTCTTTTTTTGTAACTTGTAGAAATCGTGTGTTGTAATACTATTTTCGTTTTAGTAAAGTTTCCGATTTCTTACTTGAACTTTTTTTGTTCTTTTCACATAAAAACAAATCTCAAAATACACTAACAATTTCCATCTCTATCAAAATCTTTTGCAACTTTGGGATCTTCAAGTAAGAAGATGAACTGAAGAACCCAGATTAAATCAAATCTTAAAGTCTCCATCTTTTTAGTGATCCAGGATCTTTTTGACAAAAGCATTGTACTTTGAAACAACCCAGATTGTGAATCAAATCTAAGATTCTAACTTTCTATTTAATTCTCTATCAATCTTCTTATGATCCTACTAATTAAGCTGAAGACTAAAGAATGATTAAGAAACAGAAAGGGTTTCGTAAGAATTTACGAAATTGACACTCTAGGGATCTCAGAAACAGAGGATGACAACGGAAAAAGAGATCATGAAGGAGTAAAGAAGGATTAAAAAGCCGAAATAAAGAGCCCAATTTCTCTTAAACTTGCCAAAGTAACTATCTGGGGGCTCCTGATACGGAACTTCCAGATCCCATCCAGCAGCTGAGGTCTCGTCACCGTCGCCGGCAGCGATTCTAGACTTGATGAAACGAAGTTTGTGTGTAGCGAGGCCGAGAGTGAGCTTGTGGCAGCGACGCTGGTACTTGAAGCCGTTGATGCAACGGAGGGTTTGAGCGATGGAGACGTAGAAGAAGAGGTGAGAGAAGGAGAGAAGGAAGATGGGTGCCCAGCAATGGCGGCAATGAAGACGGCCTGAAGGTTGGGAGAGAGAGAAGAAGACGACGGCGAGGAAGATGAAGAAGAGCTGAAAAAGCTTGTGGAGCTTCTTCTTCTGGTGGTCAATGGCTCGTTTTTTCTCGAGAGTTTTCTCGAAGTGGAGCTGGATTATTGAGTTTAAAGCTTGTAAAGCGGTTTCTTTGCGGATGAAAGGTTGGTTGTGGTGGTCAATTTCGTCGTCGTAGTCCGCCATTGGAAGGTCCAAGAAGAAGAGAAAAAAAGTGTTTTGTTTAGAGAGAGATTGTCTGTGGGAACATGTGGGTATGGTTAGTATCTCCAGACAAATGTCTTATCCATCTCAACGGTCTTGTTTCAGATTTTTTGACATTTTGTCCGTTTTCAATAAATACTATAGCGAATTATGGATTGCTCCTGGTGATAAGAGCAGAACAATGGTTGTGGTTTGTCGCTGTCTCAAATTATGTTTCTGCATAGCAACGCACAAATTTAGTTAGAGCCAAAGGAACGATGTACTAACTTCCACATCGAACATTACATTGAGTGATTTAAAAGTGCAAAAGATACAAAAGAAGAGCTACATAAGTGAATACAAGCTCAATTCGAAGTCACATTGTCTCTTCTTCTCAAGTCTTTCACATTTGTTTCCAGGAAAATCAAATTTCAAACGCCCAACATCGTTTCTTCTTCGGGCAAGAGACGACCGCAGTAGAGTTTGTCAGCAAAACAGCGCATCTGGGAAGCATAGAGATGTATCAGTCTCTCAGATTCAATTTAAGATAAGATATGACATGAACTCCTTAGCGTCCTAATGCATGCCACTAACTACGCATTGTTCTTTGATACAGCAGTTCCCCATTCAAATAACAGTTGCTGCAATTCTTCGCTACACATACAAGGGACACTCTTGATTGATAAGGAAAGATCATGCACCAAGTATGTATGGTTTTGTAGACTGATGTTATATGACATTGCACGACAAACCCTTTATCATACTCTCTGAACAGACCACATACAACACTGATGAAGTCAATACACGGTCTCTAAGCTGATGCTCTTGAATTAGATAAGCACAAATAAAGTAGCATATCAAGATCTAGCAAATTCTCTTGGGCCACACCATCTACGATGTTAACATTGGAAGCTTAACAAGTTTTTATAATAATTTATCAAAATCTCTACTAGACTGAAAAGCACAACAAGTATTTCAATTCGTAGAACAAGATTTCCAAAAAGAAACTACAGATATAAGAATCATACCATGATGACTAAAGCTTTGCAAGAATGGATGATTACCTTTCTATCTCTGAATATTGAGCATGGATTTCGCCTCAGTCTGCTGCTCAACCAAATCTTCACTTGCATACTTACTAAGCAGATCCATCTTCTTCTTCTCCAAAACCATCTTTTCTATCTCCTTCTCATCCGGCAATGGAACGTGCACCACAAACTCCCTTTCTTTCTCCTTCTCTTTCTCTCTCTCCATCCTCTCCTCCTCCACCACATCCTCTTCCTCCTCAAACAACACCTCCTTTGCTGCTGCAGCTGCAGCTCCTACGCTCACAACTTCCGAAGCCCCTTTCCTAGCTTCCCTCCTAACCTCATCCAATCTCCGCCACTCCACCACCGATTTCATCCTCATCTTTCCTTCCGCATTCTTCTCCAAATTTTCCAAAATACCATCTTCATCATCTCTATATCCGTAATAGCTAGCGTCTATCCTTTTGTATATATCGTACCTCGTTCTACGCTTCCTCAGCTCCGGAGGTTTCTCGAATAGCTCCCTAACTCCAGGAAGCTTCTTAGCAGCACCGAAATAGCGATACCCAGGACCACGACCACTAGGGTTCGGAACATCGATGATGTTTCCTTCAAGGTCCGTCATCTTCGCCGCGTGTCTTGAGTAATTCGGACCGCCTAGCTCCACGATCCGCCGCTCCCAATGATATTTTTCCCTGAGTAGTTTGTTAATCTCGTCGTTTAGATCTCGAAGTCGGTGCTCGCCTAAACCTTCGTTCTGAATCTCTGCCACTTTGCGACCGATCTCTCGCATAATTTGCTGCCTCCATTTGTCTGCTTCAGCTAGATCTCGGCATTCCGATGCAAGGTACGGTCGACGCTCCTTCGGCTTCTTCTTCTCCGATTCTTTCATGGTGATGAACCTGTTGAGCATCGACTGCGCTTTCTCCTCATTACGAGCCATCTTGGATCCTCAGAGGTTACGATTACACTAGATATTCTCAAAGGAACGCAGGACTAACAAGCAAATTGACTTGTCTCTTGCGCTTGTGCTTAAACCCTAATTCGTCACAAACGTGAGTGAGAGGGAGGGCCGCGAAGGAGAATGGATCGGGTTGTGATATTGCATAATCGAGTTTCAGACTGTAATATATTAATTTTATTTTTTTAATTTTATGTCAGCTTTTTGATGCTAAGGCCCAATATATACGCCCATATTTTTAAAAAGGCCTACTTGATGGAACGAGAGTCGCTTAGTGAATTTGCTATAGCTAATTATGTATATAACGCCTCAATGATTCAGACTCTCTATTGACAAATAAATAAATAAATAAATAAATAAAGATGGAGGTTGCAACAGAACAATTTTAAGCACCAAAAATAATTATCTCATACAATACTTATATTAACATTGCAAAGGGTTCCAAAGATCTTTGTTCCGAGTTTTGAAAGAAATTATAGGTTTAAAAGGAATACAGAGGCATCAATTCGATCACTCGAGCTACAAAACAATGGACTAAAACGCAAAACGAAAGCGGTTCATAGAAACGCAGACGTAAGTAAAACCCAGAGAGTTTGTCACACACAAGTGCACAGAGACGAAAACAAAAAAAAAGGGAAATGAAACAAAGAAATGGTGAAGCAAATAGGAAAGAAAAAAAGAAACTTTTTGATCCCATTCATAAAACCCAAGCTTTTAGCGTTTTTCCTTGGGAGCTTAGAAACATTTTCTGTGAACAATTCCTGGACCTGCCTCATCATACTCAGCCTTGGAGATCCACATCTATAACCAATATAAATATAAATAATCAGCCTTTTGATTTAGATTTGCGTGAATCGGAGAAATAGACAAACAAAAAGGGGTGAGTGGTTTACCTGCTGGAATGTGCTGAGGGAAGCAAGAATGGAACCACCGATCCAGACACTGTACTTCCTCTCGGGTGGTGCAACGACCTTAATCTTCATGCTGCTTGGTGCAAGTGCTGTGATTTCTTTGCTCATACGGTCAGCAATACCTGAGAACATAGTGGTTCCACCACTGAGCACAATGTTACCGTAAAGATCCTTCCTGATATCCACATCACACTTCATGATTGAGTTATATGTGGTCTCGTGGATTCCAGCAGCTTCCATTCCCACAAACGAGGGCTGGAACAAGACTTCTGGGCACCTGAATCTCTCAGCACCGATTGTGATCACTTGTCCGTCAGGCAATTCGTAGTTCTTCTCGATGGAGGAACTGGTTTTTGAAGTCTCCATCTCCTGCTCGTAGTCCACAGCAACATAGGAAAGCTTCTCCTTGATGTCTCTCACAATTTCCCGCTCTGCTGTTGTGGTGAACATGTAACCTCTCTCGGTAAGGATCTTCATGAGGTAATCAGTAAGATCACGACCAGCAAGGTCGAGACGTAGGATGGCATGTGGAAGAGAGAAACCCTCGTAGATTGGCACAGTGTGAGACACACCATCACCGGAATCCAGCACAATACCTGTTCAAGGGAAGAGAAATGAGAGCTCAGTTTCAAAATGATAAATGAGTATAAATAGAGAAGCAAATATGCCTAAAATGCACTAACCGGTTGTACGACCACTGGCGTACAGGGAGAGGACAGCCTGGATGGCGACATACATCGCGGGAGAGTTAAAGGTTTCGAACATGATTTGGGTCATCTTCTCTCTGTTGGCCTTTGGGTTAAGAGGAGCCTCGGTAAGAAGAACCGGGTGCTCTTCAGGAGCGATACGGAGTTCATTGTAGAAAGTGTGATGCCAGATCTTTTCCATATCATCCCAGTTGCTCACAACACCATGCTCAATTGGGTACTTCAAAGTGAGAATACCTCTTTTGGATTGTGCTTCATCACCAACATATGCATCCTTCTGGTTCATCCCAACCATGACACCATGATGTCTTGGCCTACCAACAACACTGGGGAAAACAGCCCGGGGAGCATCATCGCCGGCAAAACCAGCTTTCACCATTCCGGTACCATTGTCACAGACGATGGGTTGAATATCATCAGCCTCAGCCATTTTTATGAGCTGTGCAAGATAAAAAAAGCGTTGAATACTATGCAATGAACCCCTGATTGAATAAAAGTAAAGATCGTCATTGATCTTACAACTACAATACATCCATGAACAAAGCGGAGTTCATAAGAAAATACAATCTCTTCTTATCCATCGGAGAAAAATAAAGAATAAACAATTCATGTTGAGAAGAACACATACTTTTCAATAGCATCGCTTAACATTAACAGTTCAAATTCAATCTAATCTTAACAGTTCAGATTTTAGTTTAATCTTAGCAGTTCAGATTTCAGTTGACAACTACAAATCATTTCTCAGGTACTTAGAGATGAAACAAACAAAAAACTGTAAAGACAAAAGCGTAACAGTTATCTGAATACGGATCTATGCCTATTCAGATCAGGTTCAAGATCAACAAATTTCAGGTGGCTTTGTCGAGCTAAAGATGATTGGTCAAGTGTAATCAACTCTAGTCGAAATCAAAAGATTATTGATGGTTCATAGATCCAAATTCAACCAATTTCAGATCTCTAAAAGCAACACCAAGATCCAGCATCGCTCAATCGATCTATCCCATACTCAAACTTCATCTAACCTTAACAGTTCAGATTCAATCTAAACCTTTACATTTCAGATTCGATCTAATCTTCACAGCTCAGATTGTAATCTAACCTTAGCAGTTCAGATTTCAGTTGACATATACAAATCATTTCACAGATACTTAAAAGATGGAAAAAACAAAAAAAACTGTAAAAGCAAAAACGTAACAGTTATCGGAATACGGATCTATGCCGATTCAGATCAGGTTCAAGATCAACAAATATTCGGGTGGCTTTATCGAGATAAAGATGATCGGTCAACTGTAATCGACACTAGTCAAAACCAAAAGATAATCAATGGTCAACAGATCCAAATTTAACCAATTCCAGATCTCTAAAAACAACACCAAGATCCATCATATAAAGTAGATCCAGAAAGTTTATTTTTACCTTGAACGAGAAAGATGAAAATACGGAAGAAGATGAGATTGAGGAAGAAACAAGGCGATCTACAGAGAATAGAGCCTGGCTTATCTCTCTTCTCTCTCTCTCACTTTATCTTCACGCTTAATCTCACCACTCGCCGGAGATTCAAAACGGCCGATGAAACTGAGGAACAACGAGACAATTCAAAGCGGAGAAATAAGTTGAATTTATATAGGCGGGTTATCTGTACAAGTTTCTTTTCGGCCTTTCAAAAAAATAAAAATAATAATCGACATAGACGAATCATTTCGACCACAGGAAAAGATAACGTGACCTGGCTGTCAGACAGCCTTTTCGCTCGTGTTAACTGTTAAATACTCTTTATTAATTTAATTAAAAATCTCAGCCGTTGGATTAATTGTTAGATGAGATGGCTTTGATGACTGTGACCGGCTCGGCGTAAAATGACAGCTCCAATTACTTTTTGCTTTTAAGAGCTGCGATTTAGTGTTAACTTAAACCAAGTCAATCCAGGCAACGATGGTCGTGGTTGGCTTGTTCCATTGGATTTTACAAAATTCAACGTATTTAATTCATCTTCTATTCAGATTGAATCATAATTAATTCGAGTATTTTGAATACTATATAATCAGACCGTGAAGGAAAGTGACTTTCATGATGTGTTATGGATAGATATATAATAAATTACAATACTTCTTCGAATTCACTAGTCACGATTAATGTATTATGTAGTGGAACCGAACCCGTCGAAAAAAGATTGTAACTTAATTATATTTGCTGACGCATGAATAATAGTTGTGAACTTTAATTATATTTAGATTGTCGGACGAATGTTTTGGTATCATAAAGTCGTAATATTGAGTTGAGATACCTATAAATTCATTGAGTGTAGCCATTGTTTTGTGACATGTACTATGAACGTCAAAATTATTTTGTTTATGAACTATTGGATTGGCTAAGTTCTATCAATATATAATCTAATTTCTTATACCCAAACTTTATTATTCATGTTTATTCTTGTATAAATATATGGAATTATTTGGTTAAAACACTTCCCATCCTTCAAAAATTTCTTAAAATATGATATCCTATATAAAATTATAGAGATTGAAACCAAATAATAATGGTCTAGTGATTTTTACTTGAAGAGGAAGTTGTCCTGTTAGTCTACGCCATAAATTTTTTTTTTAAATGTAAAATTGCTAATTATTACAATTTGAACATCGAATATCTAAATTCGGATCATCCCACCCCTAGAAAATTTGTAAGTGGGTTTCGACTACGTTTCTCTCTAGTTAACGAAAAAAATTGTAGAGAATAAGATACTTTGGGCCTTTTGATTTTTGATTTGAAAAGAAGAAAAACTAATCATTCGGAAACTTTAAAATTTCTGTTGAGATAGTCGAACTTAAAAAAGTCAACTTTTGAAGATCCACGTGAATAGCACGTGCCGAGTACAATCGAATGAGACGAGAGAGAGAAAGTTGGAAAAAAGAATGTGGGGAAGATGAAGCTGGCACATAAGAAAACGTTGTGTCCATCATTACAAAACTACTTGTGAATTTGCTAGCTACTATTATCATTACATTATATTCTCACTAATTTCTATTATAGTATGGTTTATGTAATGCAGGCCAGACCACGTTCATATGTTTGTAATATAATATAAAGTTACATATAAATGGCAGGCCACGTTCATATCTTTTGTTGGATAAAAGTCAATTAAGGTTAGTTTTTTTTTCTTTTTTCTTGATTTAGTATGTAATTAAAGGTTTGGTTGATCCTAGAGATCTAGCTTTTAATTCTTCCTCAACTTTACTCGGAGTGGTACACCACAATCCACCCATAAAGTTTCATTTTTTTTCTGGATATTATGGATTTGTTACTTATATTTAATTCTATTCGTTTTATTAACCCTACATGCAAATTGCAACAAATTAATCATAATATAAAAGTACAAACTTTCTTTATTTTTTATTGAACATAATCTAATTCATAATTTCAATCTCCCACAAATATCTGAAATCAATTTTTGGTAAAAAAACAATAAATGTAAATATATGAATATTTGATCAAAGATACTTTATCTTAATCGATAACATTAGAGTTATATTCTTATCGGTTTATGTTCTATTGCCCGGTTTAAATCAATTGTGTTGTTTGGTTTATGTTAACCAACTATTATTTTGTTATTAAACAATGATTGTACTTTATGTTGTTAATTAATGAAAAAGAGATTAACATCCATCTTCTTCGTCGTCTCTATCTCGCCTTCGTCTCTCTCTCTCTCTCAGCTCGTTAACTCAAACTTGGTATCAGAGCAACTTAGATCCGACTCGCCTCTCTTCTAATCGATGATCGGAACTTGTATTCCGATTCAATTCGTTCGTTTTCTTGAGAATTTCAGCTCGATTTGTTGAGTTCCACCTCTTTCTTTTCGGTACAAGAGATTGAACTCGTCCCGCCTCAATCTCTGTGTAAGACATGGTTATACTTCGAAAAGGGACCAAAAGAGCAGCTACGGCAAGGAAGTTAACCTTGTCTAAGCTCAAGCCGTCACGTTCCGTGAAATCAGAATCATCGGAGGAGGAGGCTGTTCAGAAATCGACTTCGGAGATTTCAAAGAAGCTATTCGGAAATTCGAGCACAGAGAACCAAATCTCAGCTCAAGAAAGCTTCAGTTTCGAAGGTATTCAGTACTCACCTTACTTCCTTACTAGTGGAGACAATCCCGGAGTTCCGATCATAAGCGAAGTTCTTGACGGAGCTAATTACACGACCTGGAATATTGCTATGAATATAGCTTTAGACGCGAAGAATAAGATTTCCTTCGTTGGTGGTAGTCTACCGAGGCCTTACAGTACGCATCCACACTACAAGATTTGGTCAAGATGTAACGCAATGGTTAAGTCGTGGATTCTTAACTCGGTCAGTAAACAAATATATGGAAGCATTTTACGCTTTGAAGACGATTCGGAAATATGGAAAGACTTGCAAGTAAGATTTCACATCACCAATTTGCCTAGATCATATCAGTTGACACAGCAGGTTTGGGCTCTGCAGCAAGGAATAATGGACTTGTCTACCTATTTCACAAAACTGAAGACTCTGTGGGACGAACTAGATGGAGCAGAATGTGTCACTACCTACAGGAATTGTCAATGTTGCAAGAAGACTTCTACGAAATCAGAACACACGAAGGTAATAAAACTACTTGCAGGCTTAAACGAGTCATATTCGAATGCAAGAAGTCAGATTATCATGCAGAAGAAGGTTCCTGATTTGTCTGAAGTGTATAACATCCTTGATCAAGACCATAGTCAGAGGAATATTACGAATGCAAATTTCCCTGCGGCCTCTGCTTATCATTTTGAAGAAAAGAAACAAACAGAGACAATGGTGAATGCCACAGTTTCCAGTCGAAAGAGTCAAAAGCCGACATGTACGCATTGTGGATATACATGACATACAATTGACAAATGCTTCAAGATCCACGGGTACCCTCCAGGGTTTAAGCATAAGCAGAAACAAGGAGGAATGAAGAATCTGTCTAAAGACCAAATCGAAGGCGTGATCTCTTACTTCAATTCTCAGTTGAATCTGCCTTCAAATAAAGAGACTCCAGCTTCTTCTTCTAAGGGAACGATTACAGCATCACCAGGTATTGAGTTTTCAGAAAATACTCTTCAATTCGTTGGTGTAATGAGAAACATATGTTCTGTTTTGTCTTCCCAATCTTGGATTGTTGATAGTGGGGCCACCCACCATGTATCTTGTGATGAAAATTGCTTCTCTCGTATGTCTGGTATAAACAATAGGTCTGTTGCTTTACCAAATGGCTTGAACATTCAAATTGCTGGCATTGGTGAGATAAAGATAAATGATTACCTCACCATTAAAAATGTTTTGTATATACCTGATTTTAGGCTGAATTTGCTTAGTGTAAGTCAACTTACTGTAGATTTGAATTGTCGTGTTATCTTTGACCCTCTTAGTTGTGTGATCCAGGAGCCTATCAAGGGTCTGATGATTGGACAAGCTGAGCAAATCGCAAATCTATATGTGCTAGACAGAAATTTTCTTTCGAAAGACATTGTTCAAAATTTACATTTTTTTGCTAATCTCTTGGTTAATTCTTCTTTCCTTTGGCATAGTAGATTAGGTCACCCTGATATTAGAAAAGTTGATTTTGTGATGAATCTTCTTAGTATTGATAAAGCGAATAAAGACAATTTTCATTGCGGTATTTGTCCATTGGCTAAGCAAAAGTACTTACCTTTTAATTCTTTGAACAACATGTGCAAGAACGCTTTTGATTTACTTCATATTGATGTTTGGGGTCCTTTTTCCGTTCCAACTCTTGAAGGATACAAATATTTTCTTACGATTGTAGATGATTTTTCCCGTGTTACTTGGATTTATCTAATGCGTTTAAAAAGTGATGTTTCACAAGTGTTTCCAGCTTTCATCACGATGATTGAAACTCAGTACCAAGCTGTTGTTAAAGGTGTTAGATCCGACAATGCACCGGAACTAAAGTTTGAGGAGTTGTTTAGATCAAAGGGAAGTCAAGCTTATCGCAACTGTCCGGAAACTCCAGAACAGAATTCCGTTGTGGAAAGGAAGCACCAGCACATTTTAAATGTTGCTCGTTCTCTCATGTTCCAAAGCAATGTTCCTCTTGAGTATTGGGGAGATTGCATCCTTACTGCGGTATTCCTCATTAATAGATTGCCTACAACGTTGCACAAAAACAAGTCTCCTCATGAAATGTTGAATGGGAAAATGCCAAACTATGAAGATTTGAAAAGCTTTGGATGTCTCACTTATGTCTCAACGTCAACCAAGCAAAGACACAAGTTTCAGCCGAGAGCCAAGCCTCATCTCTTCCTTGGGTATCCTGCTAGTGTGAAGGGTTATAAATTGCTGGATCTAGAAACGAATCAGGTTCACATCTCACGGAATATGAGATTTCATGAAGAGATATTCCCACTTCAAAACAGAAACCAAGTTCAGTTAGAGTTATTGTTCCCTGATCATGCTGAAGAAAGTATAAGGAAGAAGACAACAAATGTTGAGGAAGAAACTCATCAAAGAGTTCCCAATACTTATGTTACAGAGGATATTGATACGCTGGTCCTTACCCCTGCATCTTCAACACCAAAAGGTCAGAATCTCCCCTCATTTGAAACACCTAATAGTAACGAGACAAAAAGTGGTGTTGCAGAGTCTTTTACTAGTACACATAGCGCTGATGCAGAGACTAAAGAAGACAACACTCCGCATCCAAGGACTGGCAAGAGGAAACCGAAAGTTCATGCTTACCTCCATGACTACTATTGTGGAATAACAGAGTCTGATCTGCCATTTCCCCTTGCCAATTATGTGTCTTACGATCAATTATCAGAGGAATACAAGTTGTACATTTGTTCTGTGAATCTTCACTCTGAACCCACTACATTCTCTCAAGCTAAGAACTTCAAGGATTGGTTACACGCCATGAACGAGGAGTTAATAGCTTTGGAGAAGACTGGAACTTGGACGATATGTTCACTGCCAGAAGGTAAGCGTGCTATAGGATGTAGATGGGTTTATAAGACTAAATTGAATGCAGATGGCACTCTTGAGAGGTACAAGGCCAAGTTAGTAGCTAAAGGCTTTACTCAAAAGGAAGGTGTGGACTTTGTTGACACCTTTTCACCTGTGGCTAAAATGACTACTATCAAAACATTAATTGGGGTTGCTGCAGCAAAAGGATGGAGCCTCACCCAATTAGATGTTTCGAATGCGTTCCTTAATGAGGACTTACATGAAGAAATATACATGTCTCTTCCACCAGGTTACACACCACGAGAAGGAGAAGTGCTGCCAGAAAATGCAGTTTGCAAGCTACACAAATCTCTTTATGGCTTAAAGCAAGCTTCAAGACAATGGTTCCTAAAGTTCAGCGATACTTTACAAACATTGGGTTTTAAGAAGTCACATACTGATCATACACTCTTTATAAAGAGCGTTAAAGAGAGGTACATAGCTGTTTTAGTTTATGTTGATGATATTGTCATTGCCTCTAATAATGATGAAGAGGTGATTCAGCTGAAAGAAGCACTTCACGGTCAGTTTAAGATTCGAGATTTAGGACCTTTGAGATACTTTCTCGGGTTGGAAATAGCAAGAAACTCCACAGGGATCTCCATCAGTCAAAGGAAGTACACGCTGGGACTGCTTGAAGAGGCTGGTCTATTAGCTTGCAAGCCATCAAAGGTACCAATGGAACCAAGTATAAAGTTGTCATTAGGCAACAATGAAGATTTACTCGCAGAACCAGATACTTACCGAAGACTCATTGGAAAAATGATGTATCTTACTATATCAAGACCGGACATCACCTTTGCAGTTAATAAACTCTGCCAGTACACTTCAGCCCCTACTCAATCTCACTTGCAAGCTGCTTACAAGGTGTTACGGTATCTCAAAGGTACGATAGGAAATAGTGTGTTTTACTCTGCAAACAGTGACTTGACCTTGAAGTGCTTCACAGACGCGGATTGGGCTTCGTGTAGAGACACACGCCAATCAACGTCGGGTTTCTGTATGTTCTTTGGCTCTTCTCTCATATCTTGGAAGTCCAAGAAGCAGCAAACCGTGTCTCTCTCATCTGCAGAATCAGAGTATCGTGCCATGCGATTTGCTCTAAAGGAGGTAATGTGGTTAGTTAGTTTGCTTGCCGAACTGCAGGCACTTCAAGAGAAGTCAGTTGCCTTCTTTTGTGACTCAATGGCAGCAATCCAAATATCTAATAACTCAGTTTTTCATGAGAGGACAAAGCACTTGGAGATAGATTGTCACAAGGTGAGAGAGAAGATTATTGATGGTTTAATCAAACCTCTTCATGTTAAATCGGAGGACAATTTGGCTGATATCTTCACCAAACCATTGTATCCGAAGCAGTTTAACATCATTCTTGGCAAGATGGCAATGAGTTCAGTATATTTGCCATCTTGAGGGAGGGTATTAGAGTTATATTCTTATCGGTTTATGTTCTATTGCCCGGTTTAAATCAATTGTGTTGTTTGGTTTATGTTAACCAACTATTATTTTGTTATTAAACAATGATTATACTTTCTGTTGTTAATTAATGAAAAAGAGATTAACATCCATCTTCTTCGTCGTCTCTATCTCGCCTTCGTCTCTCTCTCTCTCAGCTCTCAAACAGATAACCTCTCTTTCTTTTAATAATCGATTCAGGTTTGCAGGGTCAGACGTATGGCGGCTCCCACAATACCCGTGTCGAACCCCTCTTTTTTTAGTTTTCTTCTTTTGTCTCTCCTCACCTTGCGAGTAATGAATCTATTTTTTCCTCCGGGTTCCTATATGTGTTCGCCAACTTATTTATAACTTTGTGTCGATTTTTCCTTTGATTTCGGATTATATTTGGTGATCTTTCCTCTGTTTCATCCTTGATTTTGTTTCTGTTTGTTTTTCTTTTTACTTTCTGGTGATGATATCGCCAATATCTCTTCTTCCCTAAATTTATAGTCACCGGTACCAGAGTAAGCAGACCTTTGCTTTATCGGATATTTCACTTCGTTGGTAAGTCAATCTTTGTCGCTTTCATCGAAAAAGAGTAGATGGTGAGTAAGATCGGACCAATAGTTTGGATCCCGACGGCGCCGGAGTATACCGAAGGTGATGATCGATGATATGGTCTCTCTGGATTCAGCCACTTCTCAGTCTAGAATCCAATCGAAAGAAGTATTCTAAAACCCCATAGTTGAATTATGTCAAGATGAAGAGGGCGTCGACTTCTCTTTACGGTGATGAATCAGAGCTACGACAACATGTATGACGGCCAACTCTGTTGATGAATAAGTGGTCTTCTTCGTGTTATAAGTCCATCTTTTTCTTTGAACCCTTTGTATCTGGTCTCAAACCTTTGGCTATTTTTAATAAAATTTTCGTGAAAAAATATTTTGTCTTAATCTCAACCTAACTATCCTATTAAATTTTGACTAAATGACTTTCCCGCACATGCGTACGGGCATAAATATTTTTAGTTTGAACAATTTTAAAATTTTATTATCTTATTTGTTAGTTATCTATTTTTAATAATCGATATTAGACAAAAACACTAAAGATAAAATCAAATTGATATGCGAAAAATAAATTTTCATAAACAAAATTTCTAAACATAAAATACGATATTTTTTTTTGTTAACACTGGGCCACAACTGACCGACCTATTGGCCAAGTTCCTACATAATGTAGGTGGTGGAACTCGATCCCTGGTTATGCAAATGCGCATGTCTTAGTGGATTTACCGCCTGCCACCACTAGACTAAAGACAACTTGCATATTATCATTTTTCTTAAAAATAATAATAATAATTTCAGTCATTAACATCACATTTAACAAATCATATTATACACAATTATAGAAACTTTATTCTAGACATAAAAAATATTATATATGTTGGCATTTGACATGATAAATTTTCATACTAATTTTTTCCAATAACATGTGAATTTAAGATTTGAATAAATTTCTTATTGAATTTTATTTTTCTTATAAGCATATAAGTTTAACATAAAAACATAGACAAACATTTTACTATTTTGTATATTATTTTTATTAAAAATAATAAACACATAGAAATAATGTTTTAAGTAAGTACATTGCTAATATCTTTTTTAAACAAACTTTTTGAAACATTTTTATTTTATATAACATGATTTTTTTTGGTAAAGATATGATACGTAATAACAAACAAATCATAATATTGCCAACCAAAAAAGACTATCTGAAGAGTAAATTTGAATAATATTTGTGGTGAACAAGAGTTTACAATACATTGATAATTAATTATGTTTGCTTTGTATAGCAAATGATGTAATATACAAATAGGAATAAGAATTATAAAAGATAATAATAATAATGAAATATACTTAATTCTCTTTTTCTCATTAAAATTAAAAAATAGTATTATACAAATATATTCTTATCTAATTTTCGGATAATTTTCGTTTTTGTTTGTCAAGTTTTTAAAACTTAAGCTATAATTATATATATTTTAAAAAAAAATTAAGTTATGATAAATATAAATAAAAAACAAATCATATATCTTTAAATTTTAAAATAGTATTAAATAAAAAAGTTATTTAATTTCCAGATTATTTTAAAAATTAAGAGATAATTATATTTTTTAAAAATAAAAAATAAAACTTAAAATAATAAAAATTGAACTAAAAACAGATTAAATATCATTACAATTTTAAATAGTATTAAATAAAAAAAATTCTTGTCTATTTATGAGATTTTTTGGATAATTTTAAAATTTAAGTGATAAATATATTTCTTTTAAGAAAATTTAAAATTTAAAATTAAATTAAAACCGAGTTTATTTTAGAAAATATAAAATTTTATGTGAAGAATAACTTTGTAATCAACTACGTTAAAATTAAACATGGTATTAACATATAAAAATTTTCTAAAGAATCATTCTTCTAATAATATATAAGATTACAACGAGTAGTACATGTTCTGATAGATCCATCCAAATTTTAGAAGCAATTTGAGAATGTATATTCTAATTGATATAGTTTGAGAACCTTTTGTATATACATATATACTAATTAAATGTTGTGAAAGAAAATAATACAAGCATCTGACATGCCTTCAATAAAGTACTATTGAAAATTTGTTTCACGACTTTTCCAAAAAAAATATTGTTTAACCTACTTCTTTCCCATTTTAAAATTATTGCTATCATATTATTTAAATATATATATTTTAATATAAACCAATTCTTAAACACATTAGGAAAAATTGGACATTAAAATAGCTAGATAAATTATAACAGCTAAACAAGAAATGATGCCAAAATTATATTTGTAAATTAATAACCGGTATTAGTTCTCTATATTCAGGTATGATATACTTTTGTATAAAGAATGATATAACTGAATTATTAAAGTAATCAATTATTACACAGATCAAAACTTGACATTACATTAAGAGCTAACCACTTGTTTGTTTTTATAGTAACCAAAACACTATAATGAGGAAATTTCCGCCTGATTTTATGCGGTCGAGTACCGTTATGGGCTTTATCTACAGGCCCAAAGTGACATGGCCCAAAACAGCTATAAAGCCAATTCCAAACTACTGAAAATTGTTGGCGCCAACGACGAGGTGAACTTCGGAGTTGCAATTTCGATCTTTGTCAACAAGGGTGGTGTTAAGAATCAATTTGAAACAAACAGATGCGATATTGCTCTGTTCTTGAAGAATCAAAGAACATAACCAATAAATGCGATACGAAATTTGTTATCCAGTTTAACCTTGTCGGTGTGACAAGATCTACGTCTGGGGCTGGACTAGGTCCAACAATCCACTATCAATCTATTTACAAGAGACTCGAGCTCCACCACACATCAACAATGGAGTCACGAGAGAAACGAAGAAGAAAGTGTTTCGGTGGTCAAGAGAGAGAAGAGAGTCAAAAGCCTTTTTAATGAGTCAACAGAATTAGTTTTAAACCAACTAATTCTTTTGGACAATAAACAAACCAATACTTCAATTAAACCAATTGATAACGGGTTCGCTGCTTTCCTCACTTCAATCTTCAAACCAATCAATAACCGGGCTTCATGAAGATAACCAATCAAGTCGACATCAGATTGAAGACTTCAAAACCTCTGAATTATTGAATCACATATCTACAATTCTCCACCTTGATTCAAATTCTGGACAAGACTGACAAATGGATTGCTATTACCGTGGACTTTACCTCCAGCTCAATTTGATTAGCCTTAGAAACTCTAAAGCTGAATCAAACTTGTTAATAGGGATACTCTTGGTGAGAATATCAGCTGGATTCCGAGATGTACGAATTTTAAGCACCTCAATTTGACCTTCTTCCGATATGTCACGGAGAAATGATCTTTTAGTAGCCATGTGTTTAGTCCTCTCGTGGTAAACATTATTCTTGGACAAACATATCGTTGACTGTGAATCACACCAGACCTTAACACCATCTTGAATGAAACTAAAATCATTCATCAGGCCTTTGATCCAAATAGCTTCTTTTGCTGCTTCAGTTAAAGACATATACTCAGCTTCAGTTGTCGAGAGAGCCACTGTTTGCTGCAAACATGATCTCCAGCTTATTGTGTTTCCACCAACAGTGAAGACATAACCACTAATGGACCTTCGTTTATCCAAATCTGCTGCAAAATCAGAGTCACAATACCCACATATATCTAAATCCTTCCCTTTAGTATATATTAGTCTCAATTCCTGAGACCCTTTGATGTATCTAAGTAACCATTTAGCTGCTTCCCAATGAACAAGTCCATGTTTACTCATGAATCTGCTAATCAAGCCTACACCATATGCTAAATCTGGCCTAGAACCAATCATAACATACATAATGCTTCCTACAACACAAGAGTATGGATACTTCTCTGTATCTATGGCTTCAGACTCGTCTTTTACATATGATAATTTGAAATGAGAACCAATAGGAGTACCTGTTAACTTAGCCTCAGTCATGTTAAATCGATGAAGAACCTTCTTGAGATAATCCGACTGATCTAAACATAAGATCCCCTTCTTTCTGTCCCTTGAAATCTGAATACCGAGTATCTTACTAGCAGCTCCCATATCTTTCATTTCAAATTCCTGATTCAATCTTCTCTTGAGCTTATCAATGTCTGACATATCCTTAGCTGCAATTAACATGTCGTCAACATACAACAGTAGATACACATAATCACAATCTGATACCCTTTTTATGTAAACACATGAATCATGATCGCTTCTTGTAAACTTTTCTTCAGCCATAAACCGATCAAATCTCTTATTCCACTGTCTCGGAGCCTGCTTTAAACCATACAAAGACTTCTTCAATAGACACACTTTTGCCTTTCCTTCTACTGATTCAAACCCTTCAGGTTGCTCCATGTACAACTCTTCTTCTAACTCACCATGTAAAAAAGCTGTTTTTACATCCATCTGCTCGAGTTCTAAATCTTTGTTAACCACAATAGACATGAGTATGCGGATTGATACATGTTTTACTATAGGAGCAAACACATCTTGATAATCAATCCCTTCACGTTGAGTGTACCCTCTGGCCACTAAACGAGCTTTGAACCTTGGCGGTTCAACTCCTGCAATCCCTGATTTAACTTTGTATAACCACCTGCAGCTTATCACTTTCTTTCCTTCTGGTCTATCAACTAACCACCACGTTTTGTTCTTTTGCAGTGAATCATATTCATCTCCCATAGCACCATTCCACTTATCCCAGTTATGATCTTTCAACGCTTCGTGATAACACTGTGGCTCGACTGTATCAATGGTTTCAGAAACCATAAGAGCAAATGCGAACTGAGTGTAATCATTAAAACGAGCTGGTGCAACAATGGTTCTCCTTGGTCTGTCACGAGCTATCTGATAGCTTGATGACTCTCTGTGTGAAGAGCTCAACATGTCTGCTGAACCATCTGTCAAGTGATCACTTGGATCATCATGATCAGAACCTGTAGTTTCTGAATCATCATCATTAAGTTGAATAACTCCACCTTGACCAATAACTCTGCTTTGTTCTGCTTTAGAACCAATTTGAGTTGTTATTTCTCAATCAAATTTCGAAACAAACCTTGTATTTTCCTCATATCTTGAATTCCATGCATCATCATTATCTTCTGAAACTGATTTATCTTTAATGTCTTTGTAATTCAACATTTCATTGAATATAACGTTCCGGCTGATTACACACTTTTCTTCTTCTACTAACCACACCTTGTAACCTTTAGTGCCTGTAGGATAGCCGAGAAATACTCCTTTAAGAGCTCTTGGTTTCAGTTTCCCTTGATCGTGATGAACATAAGCAACAGACCCGAATCTTCTTAAATGTCTGTAACCAGGCTTCCTGTTAAGCCATAACTCCTCAGGTACGTTATGGTCAATCGCATAACATGGAGATCTGTTCACAATGTAGGCTGCTGTTGTAGCAGCTTCTGCCCAGAAGTGCTCCTCTAAACCTGATTCATTCAACATACACCTCACCTTCTCCATCAAGGTTTTATTCATCCTCTTAGCAACTCCATTTTGCTGAGGGGTATACACACATGTTCTATGCCTTTCTATACCATTTGATTTACAGAAAACATCAAACCTTGTATTGCAAAACTCAAGCCCATTATCAGTTTTTAAGCATTTTACCTTCTTATTCACTTGGTTCTCTACAAGTGTTTTCCATTCACAGAATTTATCAAAGGTTTCATCCTTTGATCTGAGAAAACAGAGCCACACCTTACGTGACTTATCATCAATAATGGAGAGGAAATACCTGCAGCCTGAGATTGATGGAGTGACTGAAGGTGATCCCCATAAGTCCACATGAAGGTAACTCAACACATCAACTGCCTGATGCTTTGCCACATTGAAACTGAGCTTCTTAGCCTTCCCCATAACACAATGTTCACAGAAACTAAGCTCTTTGATGTCCTTCTTGTCTATCAAACCTTTATTACTTAGAATCTTCAAGCTTTTTAAGCTCAAATGTCCTAACCTACTATGCTATAAAGCTGTTTTCTCACTTTCTGTAATCACATTGCAAGCTTCGGACATTATTGTGTTACCATCAAGAATGTACAAGCCATTTAACAACTCTCCCTGTAATGCAGTCTTGTCATTCATGAAGTATCTCACCTTACCATCTCCACCTTCATGCTTGTACCCTAATCTGTCAAGAGTACCCGAGGAGATGAGGTTTCTTCTCAGTTTAGGAACATACTTCACATTATTCAGAACCTTCATAGTACCTCCATTTGTGTTGATTTTTATTGAACCAATTCCCTGAGACTTAATAGCATGATTATCTCCCAGCAGAATTGTAGTCTCATCATCTTCTCTAAAATCTGAGAACCAGTCACGTCTTGATGACATATGAGATGTACAACCAGAATCAATCACCCATATATCCTTTGAGTCTTGATCACTCACACTTAAGGCTTCTGAATATACCAGCTTCTCAACTATAACACATGCTTCGCCTTTATCTTCCTTTTCATACTTTTTCTTTCTGGCAAAACAATCTTTCTTTGTATGTCCCTCTTTCTTGCAAAACCAGCATGTCAATCTCGTACCAGACTTTGATCTGCTTCTACTTTTACTTTTACTATTTCTTTCTTTTCCATCTCTTGTACTTGACCTTCCTCTATCTTCAGTGTATAACACTGTCGATGGTCGCTTATCTAATTCTTTTTGTTCAGCTATTTCCCTTTCCAATGATTTAGCTGAAAACACTACATCTTGCAACTCTAATGTTTTATTCCCATACTTAAGAGTATCCTTCAATTGTTCATAACCAGGAGGAAAAGATTTGAGGATTAAGAGTGCATGTACCTCTTCTCCAATGGCAATACCAAGATTGTCAAGTTCTGCAACAATCTTGAGAAAATCATCAACATTGGTGTCGATGCCTTTTGATGTATCCATCTGAATTGAATAAAGCTTGAGTTGCAGGTAGATTCTATTTGGTAGAGAGGTCTCCATGTACAGACGATTCAACAAAGCCCACATCTCTGCTGCTGTCTTACAATGCGTAATCTTTCTCAAGACTATATTCCCCACTTGAGGTATAATCTCGTTCATGGCTTGTTCTGATTGTTCAATCTTTTCCGGATCTGGAACTTCAATCATTTTCGGTTCCGATGAGGATGATTTATCATCTGCATCTTTAACTTTCTTTCCGTCATGATTAGGATCGGGAATCAGCTTTGTCAGAGAGAAATCAATGACAATCTTCTTCAATCCAAGTGTTCCAAGATGTGCAAGCATTCTTATCTTTCAGAGGGAGAAATCTGCATCTCCATCAAATTGATCGAATTTTGTTTTCTTCTTCGTCATCTCAGCTCACGAACCGTGGAGCTCTGATACCAATATGTTAAGAATCAATGACGATTAAGCTTGCGGAATGAGCTAATTTGAAACAAACAGATGCGATATTGCTCTGTTCTTGAAGAAACAAAGAACGTAACCAACAAATGCGACACGAAATTTGTTACCCAGTTCAACCTTGTCGGTGTGACAAGATCTACGTCTGGGGCTGGACTAGGTCCAGCAATCCACTATCAATCTATTTACAAGAGACTCGAGCTCCACCACACATCAACAATGGAGTCACGAGAGAAACAAAGAAGAAAGTGTTTCGGTGGTCAAGAGAGAGAAGAGAGTCAAAAGCCTTTTTAATGAGTCAACAGAATTAGTTTTAAACCAACTAATTCTTTTGGACAATAAACAAACCAATACTTCAATTAAACCAATTGATAACGGGTTCGCTACTTTCCTCACTTCAATCTTCAAACCAATCAATAACCGGGCTTCATGAAGATAACCAATCAAGTCGACATCAGATTGAAAACTTCAAAACCTCTGAATTATTGAATCACATATCTACAGGTGGTAGTATTTTTTTTTGTTTTTCAAATTCCCGTTGCGCTCTGCATAAACCCTAATTTCTGGAAAATTTCATGATATGAAATTCATCTAATTTCATTGGGTCAATTAGGGCGACTTTGAACACTTTACTGCTCTGATCCTGCTTGTTTTTTCTCGTTTCCTTGCTTGATTTTAAGTGATGCATGTTTTCACCCAAATTTTTAATCTGCGTGCTTCGAAATTATTGTTTGTTTGTAAGTCTAGGGCTTTCGAACATGTTGTGCGTAGTATTCTGTATCTCAGAACTGATGTATTCTATTATATGTGGTTATTGGGCCCTTTTCCTTTAGTTTTCAATTCAAACTTTGGTGTGTGATGTTTATTCTGAAGCATTTGTTAAAGCGGTTCATTATGCACGAGCATTCATGTATAACAATAACATCTTTTGTGTCAAAATTTCAGCAATCTGTTGTGAGGTTATCCTTTCAATTCTAGATGTCCATATCTATAATTAGTTGAATCTGCGTTGGATTTTTTTGTTTGTTTGATTGATTTGGAAGCTATGGGACTTTCGGGCATGGTCTGATTAGTTGTGTCTCTTGAATATTTTTAAGGTCATCTATTTAAGGGAAGTACGAAGTATAAACCACAAAAATGTTGGAGTACTGTTACATTACTGCTCTCTCAGCAGTTTTTTTCTGTGTTAAATGATTGGCTTTTCTGGCTCTTAGTGGTCCAGAATCTGCAACCTTGATTTGGTAGAACATATCTTGATATTTGACAGCACCAACACTGGTTGTTAATTTATCGTACTAGTTTACTTTATATGATTAGTACTATATCACAACCACCCATTTTTGCTATTATTTGATTTGATTCTATGGTGGTTTCATGCTCAGATCCCAGTTTACTTTATGCAGTTTGTTCTAAGTGTAAAATATATCTTTCTCAATCTAAGGCTGGTTCTCATTTTTGGTGGAATAAAGCCTATTTGTATTGTAGGATCTTGAGAATAGGCTTCCTTTGTCACGTTTTTTATATTTGACTAATCTTCATCACTCTCTACTTGATAATACTTGTCGGTAAAGAAAAATAAGATAAGTGTTGTATTATGGAGGCTGATTTATTTATAACATAGCTTGACATTAATCAATATGATAATCACTATTAAACAAGAAGCTAGTGGCATAGCACGTTTTAATATTCTGGTAATTTTCTGTAAAAGGAATTCTGTTAGTTGACCTATTTGATTGGTTCCCCCACTTAACTCGTTGGTTCTGGGTGTTTTGCCTTCTCAGCTTCCTTATCTTTGGATTTTTGAGTTGTTTATGATTTCTCTCACTCACGTGAGTCCAAGATCTTCTATTGGAATGTACACTTTCAGACATTTAAGAGTAAAGAAAGCAGAATGTCATGATATATAAAACTTTTCAGTAGAATTGATAACGTTGTATTGAATATTGAACTGCAGATAGTTTTCGATCTTGACTACTTCTAAAGGCGTGGTAGTACATATATCAGATTATAAAACATAACTGCAACTCACCCTAGTTGACTGTCAGCTAAAACCTCGTATCAATCTTTCCGGTTCTAGTGGTGCTATATGCACGCTGATGCTGTTCTGTGGTGGTTGATCAGGTGATGAAGTTCTCTCGCTGGAGCAAGCTATCTTTTGGCAAGTCTGAATGAGGCAGTGCCTGCAAGTGGGACAGGATGAGTGTGAACTGAGCCATTTGTCTATACACCGGACATGGAATCCATGGTGACACTTTGGCAGAAGCTTGACTCGTTCTCCATATACGAACTCCGAGAGACATATGGCACACTCTGTAGCTAGACCAGGCAGCTTCAGTTCTGTTGTGTAACTTACCGTCTGGAAACTCTTTAAGGCTTTTTGCTTGACTCCTGTGTTGGCCAAGCGAACTGCAAGCTCGCCACTAGCTTCAGGTGATAATAAATTGGAGTATCTCAATGCACATCTTATGATTGAATGCAGTCCAAGGGAGCAAATTAGTGCGCATAAGAGGAGTGATAAGACCATGACAACATTTGCATCAAAGCTCATATGATCCGCATAGGAATGTGATGCTTCATGAGCGTCTGCTAATGGGGGTGATGCCGTGGTAGGGGGTTGATAAGCCGTGTGGAGTAGTAGTCTTCTTGAGTAAAATTTTCCAAGAATATCTTGGAAGAGCTCAGTTGGTTTGATAATGGGAGCAGAAGTTTCAGTTGACATGATAACCTAGTTTGAAGAGTTATATTGATAGATCCTCTTGGTTTCTAATGCAGCTTCTATATATAGTGGAAAAGTAAAGGTTTCATATACTTTCTGATATTTAACGGGAAATAGCATAACTCATAATTGAGTTTTCTGAATAATGGTTGGCGAAATATGCTGGGAAAGCTACCGAGGTCCTTTAGTGTTTTATTTTATTTAATCAACTGCATCTTATATGGATTCTCCACTAAATTTGTATTATCATAGTGTGTTTTCTTATAGAAAATGGGCCCATCATACCAATTGCTGCACTATTGGTGCCATGTGGCAGTGGCTTTAGCAAATCAGATCACCAAGAATTGCTCACAGGGACCCATGAGCTTTAGATGGAGCAGCCATGAACTTTCCACATTTGAGTAAGCATTCAGAGAATACTTCTTTTGGGTCTTGGCTCATTTCACTGCCCTCTCTCTGTTCGGTCTTGCACATTACCACTTCTAATATCTATTAACGCAAAATTTGTTTTATGCAAAATAAGTTATGCAGTGAAATTCATCTATGCTGATTATCTTTGATTTAGATTTTAAAATTTACCTATATACGATATCATCGATATAGCTTCTTGGTTAATTGGTACATATAAGCATTCTTATATATTAGAGGGAATTTAGGCTAGTAAGGATTCTCTTTTAGTTCATGTTGCTAATGGACTGTGTTCCTGGTTACAGTATCTGTGTATTGGAAGGTATCTTTGTTGTTGGTGCGTCCTTTGGATCTAGTGCCTAACCAGGCAGGAAAAGATATCTGTTAAGATTTGATTTACATCTGATCAGATGTAATCAATCCTTTGGTCACCCCAAACTTTAATTTTTATTTTTATTTTTATTTTCTGAAGTGTACCGTAAAAGTTTCATGGACTTTCTTTTTGGAAAACAGGAAGCGAGTCTCGTTCATACTAAACTAAAGTTTGTCCATAGAGCAGCCTAAAGGCAAAAAGGCTACTTTTATCAATAAAGATTACTCTAATAGCATTAGTGTTCAGCTCCGCTCCTTTCTTTAAACAGGTTATCTTTCTTTTTATTTACGTACATGTGATTTATGTCAAAGTGAAAGCAAATGATTTAAAACCCATATTTATTTTGCTTACTTTTTGATAAATTTTCTTTTACTGCAAATTGCGAGCCCAAATCTACATAAATCTAAAATCAAGCCCTCTTCTTGTGGCTTGTAATTAAAGCACAGAATTTGGATGAAGATCTAATGTTACTTTTAGTCCTATTACTTCACCTAAGCAGTAGTTTTGGGTAGATTTTTTTTTTTGTTTCGGGACTAAAGGTTGATGTTGCAAGGCGGGGGTTATCTATCTTTAAGCCTATTTGAAAATGATTTGTCTTTTCTTTAGTTTGTGCCACTAGGTTCCATGTAGGTGGTAAGAACAGATAGTGGTTTGTTTCTTTAATCCCTTCCTGAAAGTGATTTACTTTGCCTTTATTGCTTTTTGCTGCTTGTAGTACCATGTGATACTCATGCTTGTTTTGGTTGACATTTGTCTTCCTACTTTGTGATTATTAAAGTGAAGAAATTAAAGAAACAGCATCAATATGTGAGTTGCATCAATTTAAGCTACATCAATACTCCTTCATATATCCGAATGAGAGTCGAGAGAAATGAACTGTTAGTGTTTCAATACTATGTATACTATCAAATACAGAATTGATGTGATAAGGTGAGAATTGGGGTGTGTTTGGAGCACTTACCTTAAGACTCTATCTGGATGCATTTGAATTTGAAAAGCTTTGGCCACATCCAATGTGCTGGATGAGCCATGTAACTAGTTTCAGGAGCACAGTAATTAAACCTCTTCTTGTGCTAGAATTTTGCAAGTCTCTTATACAGAGCTTTTGTCTCTTTACATTCTTTGTCTAGGTTCATTATTGATATTCAATCTCAGTCTTGTCTTTGGTGGGACCTATTCATTAGCTTTTCAATCTATTTCTCAGTAATCAACAGTTGGTGAACTTTTATCAGTGGGATATTTACTAAACTTGCCTACTGATCTCTTTTATTTTTCTTGATTATGTAAAGATCTTCAACTTTTGCTTGGATGGATGAGCTTTGCTTAAAGCTCTATGATACTATGTCAGACCTTACCGTTTCACGAAGTACCATTGGAATTCCCTTAGTAGCCTGTAATGCTTCTATTCCTACATAGTGTTGCTTCAGTTTTTCTGTTGATAATGTTTTGTTCTTAAAAGCCAGTCTTGTTTGTTTTCAGTTGTAGTATTGCAGTCCAATGGGTAGGCAGCTGCAACTAATGAGCAATGTAAAGTCTTTTTAGTTGACATCTAAATCTAATATATATTACAGGAAAACCAATTTGTTGTACTTTTGATTATGGTATATTACAACATAATATGTCTCGATTCCCTTTCAGATCCCTCAGGTACTTAGTGGACATATGTTACCTGTAAATCACATTCTTATGTTGTTAACCAATAACACGTTTTCTGTGCAAATCTTCATTTGCTATAAATCTTCCACTTCTTTTTACGTCAGTATAAATTATATTTATTATTGTCTTGGCAATTAATCTATTTCCCATCCAATCACTAGTGAGTAGGATCTTTAAGCTCTATTTGGAGCTCCTTTTAACAAATCTTGTTCCCTTTTAAACTGCAGGATCTCACAGTGGCATAGAAAAGTGTATCACATCATAGTTGAATCATTTGTGAGTAAGTTTAGTCAAGGATTGTGGATTCCAACTTAATTTAGCTGGTTTTGAACGAGAACAAGACTCGGACTCCTTTCAGTTTGGTATTGGGATAAAAAGGTCAGGATGGGATATGAAGCAGTGTATCAAAACTTGATATTAGCTAACTTAAGTATATTTATGAGAGTGGCTCAATGTAGGGCTAAGTTGTCACAAGAAGACATAATATAGCACTGCAGAATCAAAAGTTGTTAGGCTTTGACTTCTCTCAGTTGAGTGGATGGAAAATGATTTGTGTCTTGACTAGTGTTTTGGTTTAGAGGTATCTAAGTAGATTGGAGATACATGTATTAGATAGGAGGGGTCTTAATAAAGTGTGTTAGCATTATGTACATATCACAATAGATCGTGTGCTGTCACTTCTTGGCAGCTTCTTATTTAGTAAACAAAGATTAATTGAATTGAAAATGTTCCATTATTATCACATTATACCATGTTGGTGTTGCCTGTTTATCTTACTATAATAATAACGAAAAAGCTATCCTCAAAGTAGCTTTTAGGTTTGACTATTACCCACACACACACAAACACTTAGTTGTTGTGAGTTGGGTCCATTCATACCCCTTTTTGCGAGTTAATTTCTCTGTTATTATTGCGACGGAGAACCAAAATTTACTTTGATGTCCCAACTTACGATGGATGCCATGAAAACTTTAGGATATATTTTCTGTACACTTTGGAGCTTCAGGCAAAACAAAACAAAAAGAAAAGTAGTTCTCGTGTGCTTAATTTTTGAAATCCTATGTCTAGAAGCAATAATTTGTGTTCTAAAATCTATAAAAAAATCATGAACCAAATTCAGAGAATCTGATTGTTTGGTAACATGACTCCTTTAGCTGCTTTCTCTAAAAGTGTTTACTCTTGCTTCAGGTTCTAGAGTAATTCTGATACTTATGCTCTCCGTTAATGTTGCTGCCACTTGATCAGCTTCCTCACACTCACCTAAGATCTTTTGGCATGTCTCAACTAGACAGTGTCTGCATTTGGGACAAGTCATATGTTGTGCAAGCCACTTGTCGATGCAGCGAACGTGGAACCCGTGGTTGCACGTAGGAAGCAGACGCAGTTGTTCTCCAGCAACAAAATCAGACAAACAGATGACACACTCCTCTCCCAGCCCTGACATGTTTATCTCAGGTGAGTAATTCACAACTGGGAACATCTTCAGAGCTTTTTTCTTGATCCCTTTGCTTACTGATGATGACTCACGCGGTGTTGATGGGCTTGAGATGGGATCAGATATCATGAAAGCACGAGAACGTCTGAATGCACAACGTATTATGTAATGTAACCCGAGAGAGCAGATGACACCACACAAAAGAACAGAGAGAAGCATAAGAACACTGCCGCTTAAGTTGTTCCTATCAGGTACGTGAGCTTCTTGATCGCTGTGGTGATCAAATGGGATTTGCTGAAGCAATTTTCTCGAGACCATACTGTTGATGATGTGTTCTTCTTTGAATGCTTGAGAAGATGATGATGATGAAGAAGGTAAATGGTTTGGAAACATCTTTACTCTGTGAAAAGCTTTATAGATCAAATTCTCTCTGTTTCTTTGGCTTGTTTTGTTCTTTCTTCTTAAGCTGATTTGTTTTGGTTTGTTGGCTTGGGTGATTCAAAGTGCTGTATATATATATAGCTTGATGATTATACTTTAGTGAGTGGGGACTAGGAATTTTATATATAGAAAGAAGACCATTGATTTTTGATTTTGGAAACTTCTTTCTCTCATTATCTCTGAAAATGAGAAGAGGAATTTGGGACCCAGTAAGAGCTTATCCAATTCCATGACTCTTCTGTGTTCACGTTTTCACCTCTGACCATATCTTTTCCCATTATTAAATTGACAATCATTTCTTACAAATATTTTTCAACTCTCTTTTAGAAAAACAAAAATAATAAAAGAAAAAAAACATTACAACAAAAATCTTCTTCATGTCTATGATTATTTATATAATTCTTATTGCTAATTAAGAGAACCTGATTGAGTAGTTGTATGTATCTGTATTGTAATGGCTTGCCCACAGTGTGTAGAGTTGTAAAGTAATGTGTTGTTGCTTTGTAATAGTTCTTTGTATTATTAGACTTCTTTCCATGTGTTGTGTCTCTTCATAATTCTCTTTATTTTAATAACCAAAATCAACATGTGAAATAGTTGATTATCTCTCTGTACCGAGACTTTGAAAATTTTCATTTCTTCAATAAATTTCCGAATATTTTAGACATGATTGTAAATTTGTAATTAAAGTCACTGAGTTTAGTGCTTGAAATACCATTTACTTTATGAGTAAAGGTTACTAATAGTAAGGTAAAAAGTTCTTTATTTCATTAGTCTTTACTGGTAATATATGCAAAATCTTCTTGTGACAAATGTAATGATTTCTCAAGATCTATACCATAAACTTGTCTGCATATAGATATGACTTTTTTTTGGTAATATTTAGTTGGTATTTAGATGTCAAAAATATTTAGATTTATTAATCTTCAAAAAAGGAAAACATAAAAGAAAGAAAGAAAGAAACAGATGTAAAATAAATAAATAAAGAAAATGAAAAGGAAGAGATGAAACAGATGTAATTTGATCTATTGCTACTTTTTTCTCTTCCACTCCACAAACGTTATCGTCTGGATTTTATGTTTTTATCTTTTACGTCGACATTATCTTTCCTTACCTTAATCTCCATCTGGTCCAGTCTTTAGTACCTTTCCGTGGATAGTTTCTAAATATTATCTAATTATATAAATTCATTCCATATTTAAATATGTGTAAATTGTTTATTTCTGCAACTATTTTGATCGGAATTCGATTTTTCATGTCGTGTAATCCGAGATACAATCTCTTGTCAATAAAAAAAAAACTCAATTCCAATTCTTTATGCTAAGGACAGTAATTATTAATTAAGTAGTTACAAACTTTATTAAGTTTAATTGACAACCATATACTATTTACAAACTTTAGTTATTTCCGGTACTAGGGGTTTAATCCTTTTCAACTGCATATAGTAGATTAAAAAGAATTTTAGAATGTGGGCTTTAAGCTATATATTGAATTTTGTCGATTCAATTATTAACAAAAAAAAAATTGACGGTAAACAGAGTAAAGTTTGAGTTACTATATATATATGTATATACAGTATTTGTAAATTAAAAGGGGCTTTAGTGTAGAAAGTTAATTTTCAAAATTGTATAAAATATGGAGATGAAATTAAAGATAGATATGGTTGAAGATTGTAGTTGTGATCGACATATATATGGATTAGTCACCAGAGCATCTCCAAAATCACAAGTGGGAATACTTTGCTTTCTAAACCCTACTTTTTAATCCATTTTTTTAATTTAAATTATATTGATGAGAAAGAGGATTTATCATTTAGGGAATATGATGTAAAATGTCATCTTTGGAAAAATATTTGTGCAAAATGTACTCTTTTACCTTTTTTTCTTATCTACTTTATTTACCAAATGAAATGACTCATTTATCCCAAATTTCAATGACATTTGGTTTGATTCTGGCTGCCCTTTATGTGCAGGGAAGGAAACGGGCATGACTTGACATGTCACATACCTTTTTGACATAATAAGACAACTCTATCAAAATTTTGAGTTTATTAAATGAGAAGAGAAGATTCAGGAGAGAGAGAAAATTCAAGTGAGAGGAAAGAAGCTTGAAGGAGAGACTTCACTTAGTTTTCTTCTTTGTTCGATAGATCCAGAGAGGATGTGATAGCCTCTTTCAATTTGTAGTGGTGATCTTAGCTTTAGCCTCCGAAGAAGCCGACGATGGTGAAGAATCGACCGATCTAGCTACCGAAACGTGAAGAGTCGTTGTCATCAGATCGACTTCATGATTTGAAGATTTTCTTAGCGGCATACGAAAGCAAAGGATATCGTCGGCATCGAAATCATCAGTTGAGAATATATCACATGTCGTGATAGGAAAAGACAAAAAGGAGAAAGGAGGATTGTGCGCGATTTGCCTGGAGGAATGGTTAGAAGGTGACATGGTAGAAGGAAAGAGTATGCTTCAAAAGTAAAATCTCAAACCTCGGGCTAGGTAGAAAACAAGAATATAGAAGAAGAAAGGGACAAAGAAGTACAAGTGAAAAGACAGATTTTTGGTTTGTTGGAGATAGGATTTGTCCTTTTTCAATAGTTTGTCGAGATTGCTTTGTCTTTTAATTATAGTTTGTCCTCTAAATGTTTGGAAGACAGGTTGTCCATTTGCTAGGGTTTGCAATATCTTAAATAATTGCCCATGAACAAAATATGAGAGTGATAATATATTAACTCTTTGTCCATCTCTAGATTGAATAAGGTCTTAAGTATTTGTCCATGTCTAATTGAATAACAATTAACCCTATATCCATGTCTAGTTGAATAATAATCAACCCAATGTCCATATCTAGTTAAAATAAAGAATGTCAGTATCTCGTCGATATATACGACGAATAAAACTTATACCTTTGACCATATCTAGTTGTATAATATTTTTTATCATTTGTTAATACTTTGTCCATGTCTTTGTTTAAGAATTTTTCTATGTCTACTTGAATAAATTAAAGATATTGTTCATGCTTAGGAAGAGGTCTTAAATATTTGTCCATGTCTAATTGAATAACAATTACCCCTATGTCCATGTCTAGTTGAATAATAATCAACCAAATATTCATATCTAGTTTAAATAAAGAATGCCAGTATCTCGTCGGTGTATACGACGAATAAGACTTATACATCTGTCCATGTATAATTGTATAACAATTTTATCATTTGTTAATACTTTGTCCATGTCTTTATTTAAGGAATTTGTCCATGTCTAGTTGAATAAATTAAAGATAATGTTCATGCTTAGGAATTTGTCCATATCTAGTTGAATAAATTAAAGATAATGTCCATGTGTGTAATTGTATTTGTCCATGTTTAGTTTAATAATAATTAACCTAATGTTCATATCTAAAATAAAAAATGCCAATATCTCATTGATGTATACGACGAATAAGACTTATACCTCTGTCCATGTCTATGTATAACAGTTTATATCATTTGTTAATAATTTTTTCATGTCTTTATTTTAGGAATTTGTTTATGTCTAGTTGAATAAATTAAAGATAACGTTCATGTTTAGTAATTTGTCCATGTCTAGTGAATAAATGAAAAATAATGTCTATGTCTATTTGTGTAATTGTATTTTTTTCATGTTATTATTTTGATATTTCAGGTATGTCCTCATATCTCCATATCTTTATTGGGTAGCTGTATTTGTCTATGTTCACTTGAATAATAATAATTATTTGATTGGTTTTAAATATTTGTTCATATATAGGTGAAAAAACAATTCAATTGATTTTGATTGGTTACCCATGTCATTAGACTTTATTTATCTAATTTTTTATCCATGTATAAATATTTATTCCTTTATTTGAACGAGAAGGAAAATACACCAAGTTTGGTCAAAGATTCTATTGTTTTTTCAGGCAAGGGAGAGAACATTTTACACAAAGAAACATAGAATATAGATATTGAAATCTTGTAGCGATTAAGTTAATAAAATATGTATACTGAAATCTTGAAGCTAGTGATTAGCCATTACCACAAATTAATATCTTGTAGTGCATTGAAAGGATTTTTAAGATAATACGATTTTCCACGTCGAAATTAATAGTCCAAGATAAACATTTTACTTAATTTAGAATAGATACACATAAAGTTGATATTAATACATAGAACTGATTTTGTTCAACTGGTTTAATATCAACTTCAATAACACATTTTTTTTACTGAAATTTGATTCTAAGTAGTTGCATGATTAAACAATCTGAATCATGAATAAGATTTTTATAGATGTAATTGTCAAAAAGGAAGAATAATATAAATACAGGCGAACATCATATAAATATGTTTAGAAAGATTTGTTCTTAACATATTATAACCTTAAAGTTGTGAAATGAATTTGATTTAGTGGTATGCCGTAAGTCTACTGAAGACAAGTATTATACTATATCGAAAGATCGAGTTTTATTATTTTATATTATGTATGAATTTGGTTAATGGGTCGGTCATATCCGATAAAACAAAACTTTTAAAGTTGAATTTTATTTTAAAATAGATGAAAAGTTGTGTTCTGTTTTTTGAAGTTTTATCTATTTTAATCAATGGATCGAATTGTGATCCAAATTAAAGAAACACACATTCATTTTAATACATGGATCTAATTATGATCCAGTTTAATTTGGAATCTGAATTTTTTATATGGGCTTATAAAGGCCCAATTGAAAGATCAAGGCCAACTGAAAGAGTTATAATGTTCTAAAGTGTGATGTTGAATTGTCATTATCAATAACTCTTTTATCAACAAAACATTGTAATTAAGATTATGGACTTGAGGTGACTAGTCTCACTGGCTGCTGTGTATTGGACATTTGGACATTTAGACCATACAATAATTAAGAAGAAAGTTGCTTTTTGTCTCTTCAACTTGAGAAAAACCAGTAGCAACAACATCCATGACTATGATTAACTAACTTATTACATAATTGCTCTTCTTGCTCTTAACGATTTGGTCCATTCAAGATAATAAACATAATGTTACTTACAAATCAACAATAACATTACATTTTTCACATTTTTATGATTTATGTCCCAATCAGAAACGAATCATTGGCAAATATTTAGTGTTGCAACAAAACTTCCTTAGCCTTTATAAGAAAAAGAAAAAAAAACAAAACTTCCTTAAAGATATTTGGTTACATATAACAAAATTTGATATTTGTTGGTAACATTCGTTTTTGTAACTGTAGTATATATTCCTAACTTCCCTTACCTACGAAGGACCTCGCCACTGGGACCCATTGACAAAGAAGTGATACAATTTTGAAAATATAAAGATATCATCCGAATGAACAAGTATTCATCCGAATGAATTATAATGACGAAAATCTCGCCTGGTTTTGAGAAATCTCCGGGAATTTTCCAACGGTTTGATTCAGTTTCGTCTTCCAATGTTTTGAATTCGGAAGACGAAACAGTTCTCTGATTTTTGCAATTCTAGGTTTTCTACTTTTTTTTTTTTTTTAGGGTTCTTCTTTGAAATTTGCCGATAACATCGTAAAAAAGAAAAAAAAAGACAGTGAAGAAAAAACAAGTTTGAAGAAGAAGACGAAGTTAATAGAAGGAGGCGGTGGTGAGTCGATAAGGTAATGATGCTTACTGTGTTAACTTTTTCTAGGAGTTCGTGAGTTTGTGTACTTCGTGCTCTGTTCTGGGTTTGGGTTTGTAGTCTCTTATTTTTGTTTAGTAGAAGAGTTTGATGATCGAGAACTATATAGATGATTCTGTGTTCGTACTGGAGACTTTGTTCGATTTGATCAAATGTGGAATTAGTAGGGTTATCGATTTTTTAAGAATCTTCAATTTGTTTATTGTCGGTGGATTTTTCAAATTTGATTCCCCAGGTACAGTTTTCTAAATTGATTGGCTCTCTCATAGAAAGTAAAAAAAGAAAGATGTCATCTTCACACAACAGAAGTGGCAATTCAGAAGGTGCTAAAGCAGAACAGATCATATTTGAGTTCTTTGCTAAAAGTCTCCATATAATTCTCGAATCAAGGACCCCTTATATGTCTTCAAGGAATTATAGTGGTGAGCAGATGATTTGTTCCCCTTCATCATCTTCTTCATCTTCTTCAAGCGTGAGGCCTCGTGACAAATGGTTCAATCTAGCTCTTAGGGAATGTCCTGCAGCGTTAGAGAGTTTTGATATAGGGCGCCGAAGTAGTCTTGAGCCTTTGGTTGTTGATGTGGTTCTTGTGGCGAGGCCGCTTGTTGGTGATAACATGAACTTGTCAGGCAAGAGGGAGCTTATCAGGAATTATTCCGGGAAAGAGTATCTGCCGGGCTGGACTTCTGATCAAGATGAATTGGGATGTGAGACTAAGAACGAGCAGATAATTGAGAGATGGGTGGTGCAGTATGATATTAGGAAGATCAGGGAATCTGTTACTACTAGCAGCAGGAGGTCAAGCAGTAATAAGTTGCAAGTAATGTATAAGAAAGCAACTCTGTTGCTGAGATCATTGTTTCTGATTGTTAGGCTTTTACCTGCTTATAAGATTTTCCGGGAACTTAACTCCTCTGGGCAGATCTTTAAGTTCAAGCTTGTTCCTAGGGTCCCTTCTATAGTTGAGCCATTCACTCGTAGAGAAGAGGCAGAAATGCAGAACTTTGCTTTCACACCGGTGGAGACTATGTGTGGTAGACTTTGCTTATCGGTTTTATATCGATCTCTCTCAGATGTCAGTTGCGAACACTCAACTCCTATGTCTCCAACATTTATAACCGACTATGTTGGAAGTCCCTTGGCTGATCCGTTGAAAAGGTTCCCCTCTCTTCCTCTTTCATATGGTTCACCTCCATTTCTGCCATTTCAAAGGCGCCATAGCTGGAGTTTCGATCGGTCCAAGGCGTCTCCACCTTCTGTTTCTTGCTCACCATCTCCTACATATTCAGATTCACATGCGTTGGTTTCAAATCCTTGTTCCCGTCACCGTCCTCCTCACCCTTCTCAAGATTTTTCCCCTCCTTCTCCTTCAGCACCAATACACGCCATTCCAAGAGGCATCGAGCGTACTGAAAGTGCTCCAGTCAGAATCCCAGCTCCTACTTTCCAGTCCAAACAAAACATTGTGGCACCTTCTCCTCATCTAATACTGTCGAGACACGCTTCTTTCAAGCCTGTGCGAAACTTTGGTCCTGGTGAATCTGGAGCAGCAGTCGACAAGGTAAAAGTACTCCATATGTTTTATCTCTCATCACTTTTCTGGATCATGTGACTGACTGAGTAAACTTGTAATTTATTTTTCTTCTAGATGTTTCTCTATGGGAAAGATGACTTTAGGAGGCATTCTGGGGCGAGGCTGTCGGCCAACAGCTCACCGCAGATATCATTTTCTCGGAGTTCCAGTAGGTCTTTCCAGGATGATTATGATGATCCTGATTATCCTTGCCCGTTTGATGTTGAGTGTGAAGATAGCACAGATCGAAGTAGTAGCAGGTATGGTCTTGAAAACCTAACATATCTCAATGTGTCTTTCTAATTGGATCTTCATCTTATATCAAAACTAGTTGATTTTCTAAATAAGCGTTTTCTTAATCATGGCCTCTTATGTTGATCAATATGGCTTAAGAAGCTTGTTAATGTACTTTATTTTGAACTTTAACAGCCATTAGATCTAAATAGTTACTGTAATACTTTTGTATTTGTGTACCTCTGGTTAAATTATAGCGTGTACTCGTACTGGATCCTCTACATAAAGATAGGGAACTGTTTAGTAGAGGAACCAAGAAATCGTAACGCTTCACGTTAGCTCATATTATGGTATTTCTTTGGGCTTATAGTATAAATCATATTGTGTAATCACTTGAGATGGTTTCCTCTCCAGGTTTGTGATCCAGTTCTTAAGATTACTGTTTTATAACTGCGTAGATGTTTTTCCAATAAAAACTGATTTTGCCTTAATTTCAGACAAGGGTCATTCGACCACAGAGACATACATGAACCAGTGGAGTCAAGCGGGTCTTTCCCGAAGAAGTCCCAAGATGCTGCAGTTGGTGCCCTTGTGAGAATGCTGAAGAAAGCTCCTCCTCTCAGACAAGATGTCTCTGAATCTTCCATACCTGAAATTTCTTGGAACAAGAACAACAGCAAAACCGCACGGACTCACGAGATAGCGGTAGTGTCTATCACAGCGTCTGGGCTTGCTATGGCCTCAAAGACAACAGCTGATGCTTTGGAAGAGTTGAGGTCTTACAAAGATATGAAGAATGTATTGTTGCTTAGCCAATCCACATCCGACCCTTCCGTGGTTACAACTTCTCCCTTTCCTGTTTCAGAATCTTGACCCAATATGATTTTATTTTTTTTTCGGTTTTGCACGTATGTATATAATATTAAGCTCTTGACTGTTTGGATTGTATTGTCCGGTTTCCATGTAAATAAACTTAATATCTTAAAGAAAGAAAAAATCCATGTAATTAATTGTTAAACATATATATTATATGTAATATATAAATTAGGTTTTTTTGGTTCTAAAACTTTCTATGAATTGTCTGGAGATTCTGAAAATTGTATCTAATCCAGAAGAATGATCAGTTTTCTTGCGGTATCTAGAAGAGTACGACAAACTTCAGAGATTTTTATTCAGACTTACTCTTCAGCAAATTTTGAGAACTTTCACCAAGAAAACAGATTGGTTAGTTCATAGTATTCGAACCCTTTCTCAAAATTATACGGCTTTTTTTCTTTTCTTTTTCTTTTCTGTCAAACCTTTTTGTTGGCTTCTGATAATAGGATTTTCATTCAATACACAAATCAATTATCCCAATGCATTATCATAGTCATTGCAATACAAAGAGTATCAATCCAGATTAGTGTGAATGCTAGCAATCAGAACTACAATGGACACTTCCTAATTCAAGCCAAATAGATTCAGTTGGTGTTCTAACAATCTAAATGACATAATGGAAATGCAAACATAAGGAAGCAAGACAAACATAAGGACACATTTCTGTCATAGTCTTCCATACTGTTCACCAAGTTGAGCCAAATTCTCCACAAGTTCCCAGCCGTCATCAATATCCTTGTTCAAGAAATTCTAATTGCTTGTTGTATCCAATAACATTTGGATATTAGGGAGAACACCTCTGTAGGGTGTGCTAAGAAGAGACTTGGTGCTGAAGCCATAATGAGGACACTAAGATTGGTAAGTCTTGAACCGCTCTCAAGCTTCAGAGAAGGACTCATAGTTGGTTTGCACAAAGCTTGATATGACATTTCTCAGCTTTGCAGTTCTGGAATTTGAGAAGAACTTAGCAAGGAATGTTTTCTTTCACTCATCCCATTATGTAATAGACTCTGAAGGCAAGTGCTTCTCCCAGATGTGTGCTTTCTCCCCTAGAGAGAATGGGAACAACCTCAGCTTGAAGGCATCATCGCCAATCCCATTGATCTTGGTGAGGCCACAAAGCCTTTCAAACTCGTCGAGATGATCAAGAGGGTCTTTAACTGGCAATCCATGAAACTTGTTGTTTTGAATCATGGAGATGAAACCACTTTTGATCTTGAAATTGTTGTTTGGAATGGTTGGTGGTACAAATCCATGGCGTTGGGTATGAACGTTAGGTGTGTTACCTGCTCCAATGTATCTTAGCCTCTTAGGATGAGGACCATGCATAGGTGCTTGCACATCATCAGCCTGTGCAACTGGATTCCGTGTGTGCAGATTATCCATCTCAACCGGATCTAGGTGATCAGCTAGTAACCTATCCCATTGTTCCCTTAACTCACATGGGAACTGGTTGATGTTGTCTAAGTAGCGAATTAGATTCTGATTTCCTTTGGATCTAGTCTGCATACACCCAGAAATCTGACCCAGAAGAGTGCACTCGACAAGAAGTTGATCGAGTTAGCTGGTCGAGCTTGTGAAAACAGGTTGCAAATGATGCACTCGACCAAGTGGTGATCGAGTGTTGATCGAGTGTACATGAAAATCACCAAAAACACAAAATCGAGCAACAAGAACTTGATCTTAGGAGATCCAAAAATTTTAAATGTAACAAAGTAAACACCCAATTAGCAACGATGCCAAATTGACAACATGATTTTCACTCAATACACAAATCAATTACCCCAATGCATTATCATAGTCATTGCAATACAAAAGGTGTCAATCTAGATGAGTGTGAATGCTAGCAATCATAACTACAATGGACACTTCCTAATTCAAGCCAAATAGATTCAGTTGGTGTTCTAACTACCTAAATGACATAATGAAAATTCAAACATAAGGAAGCAAGACAAGCAATTAAACGAGACAGAATGTAACTAGTAATAAGCAAGCAAATAAAACAAGCAAAGAGCAATAAGATAATGAAAGGGTCTTGAGGAGTGAGAATAATGGATCAAAGGTTCACTTAAATCTACTAGGCTACTTAACAAGCTCACAAAGAGATGATCTCTAGACAGCAAGTTCACAAGCAATTGAATTCATTCTAATGGCAAACAATCTCAACCTATACTATAATCTGACCATATCCTCATAGGCAATTTCTAATCAAGGAAGCATGAAGAAACAACTTGCTAAAGTCAATAAACACCCTAAATAATCAATCCCTTGAGTTAGGAATGCAAATCTCTGAAATTGGCTTGAGTCAAGTATTTTATCAAACACCTTGTGGGTGCTAAAATACCTAAACTCAAATTTCTCTTTCTCAAGATGACATAAGCATTAAGTGCACCAAAACAGAAGAGATCTAAGCTATTTTATCCTTAATCAACCTATCAAACCTAAGATCCACTATAATCTAACCCATCATCAAAAATCCTAGAAGATCTACTAAAATTTCATGAACAAATGCAAAAACCTAGAAAATAAAAACACGTACATAATCTTAAAGATCAAAAAGAGATGAGAAGAATGAGATAAAAATCAAAGCCAAATACTAAATATTAAGATCCATATATGATTACAAAAGAAGAGAGTTTTGTGGTTTTTCTCCAAGAACAAAAAGGTTAAAAATCTAGACTAGTTTTTATGTGGGTTAAGAGGGGTATTTATACTCCTCTTTACAAAAATTAATTAAAAAGTCAACATAAAAATTGTCAGAGTTCGAGAATGGCTCACTCGACCATGTGTTGGTTGAGTGGAGTGGTCTAGTGCAAGTGGAAACTTCAAAAATGGTTTCTGGTGCTTCAGATCGACATTTCAGCTCATTTGGATGGAACTCGACCACATGTTGGTCGAGTTGTGCATAATTCCCTCATTTGTTGCTTTCCAAGTTGTGATCCATCTCCATATCCAAGTCCAAGCTCCCATGAATGTCCATAATGCTCCAAATTGATCCAAATTTCTCCAAAAGTACCTAGAAATCACTTCAAATGCAAGATGTATGCAATACAAGTGCAAAGTATGCAAATGAGCCTTAAATAACTCTAAAATGATGCAAACGTAGTGAATATAAATGCAAAATAGACCAATTGAGACCCCTAAAACTAGCTAAAATACAGATATATTAGCTTCTAAATCTTAATTGTTGGGAAAAAAAAGTTCCTTGGTTGCCTCTTGGAAAAAAATTTCGACTCATTGTTTAACTCATTAAAAAAGCTATTAAACTGTTTGAAAGAAAAAAAAAAGCTAATAAACCAAATACTCTCCCGAATTTAAGTGTTGATCAGTTTATTGATCCACTTTTGAGATCATGGCGAGAGGTTCTTTTGAGGCAATACCTAGTTACGGAAGATGTTAAATTAATCCTAGGTCTTCACATTTCTCGTGTTACGTGCCCAGATTCTTGGGGGTAGCATTTTTCTAAGTTAGGGCGATATACTATAAAGTCATGATATAAGATTGAGGAGACGAGTTCATTAAATGTGGTGGGTTCTACTGGTCTGAATTTAGAGATTTTACAAGCTCATGCTTGGAAGTTGAAATGTCGAGCGAAGATAAAGAATTTTATTTGGCAAGTGACTTAGGATGTGTGGCCAGATAAACTGAGAAGTATAGGAATTAATTGTAACAATGTATGTGTGAGATGTGGAGCTGATGGGGAATCAATTAATCACGTCGTATTTGAATGTCCGCCAGCTTTACAGACATGGGCATTATCGAATATACCATCAACCATTGATCATTTCCCATGTCCTTCTGTCTGGACTAATATTGATTACTTATTCTATAGAACGCCGGACAAAGTCACTACCATGGTGTTCCCATGGATATTATAGCATATTTGGAAAGAAAGAAATGAAAAGTTATTCTCAAATTCTGACAAGGATCCTAGAGAAATTCTAAAACAAGCGGAAGCGGATGCATTAGAATGGGTTGAGGCAAATAAAAGACTCGAGCCCTCCTCCTTTGCGGGTCTTGTGGATTTGTCCCCGTGTTGGGGTGAGGCAGCCCATCCAACTGTGTCAAATCCGGTATTTACTGGTTACCGTTGTTTCGTGGATGGTGCATGGCTCACTTCAGATGGTTCTTCTGGAATTGGATGGTTTTGCTTTCCGGATTCAGTGGAGGGTGCTTCTGAGGGTGCTAGTCAATCCCAAGAAGTTTATAAGCTTTACACTCATAAATGTAAGCGGTTTTATGGGCAATACAATGTTTAATTTCTCGTGATATTTTGGAGGGAGGTGGATATAGCTATTGATTGCTGAGATGTTCTAAGATGGTGTCATATCCAGAAGACTGGCTTGCTTTCGCCTTTTATCTAGAAGACTTTCACAGGTTGAAGAGTTCTTTTCATTATTTTTTCTTCATGTAATTCCTCGTTCTTTGAACCATAAAGCCGATTTCCTCGCTCGTAGTTTTAGAGGATAAGCTTATGTTTTGAGCTTCTTTATAACTTTGAGGATTTTCCTCCTTATTATAATTAAATATCATGTTGACAAAACAAAAAAAACAAATACTCTCCTGACCAAAATAAGGTTGACGACCTAGATCCCATGCGAAAGTATTGAATTGATCTAGATGTATCCAAAAGTATGTCTCAATACATTTGACTATGTGAAAAGTTTATAAATCTAATTCCCCATCCTCAGAACTTAGAGATTAATTTCTCCTTCGGTATTGTAATGCAATTCAAATTGATATAACCAATAGTAAACCGTGTTGGCATGAATTTAAACCAAATTCATACCCAATTGTAAAATTAACCCGATCCGCCTGAATACCCAACCATTTTTTTTAATGGCTTAAATTCATGTCTTCTTTTTCATTTTGTTGAAACAGAAAAGAACTAAATTAAACTTTTTCAAAATTACAGAAGTAGTAACCAAGATAGCCAAACAGACAATAACCCAGCTCGAAGACCCAGTAAGATTTTGATTCAACCATTAACATTTCTAGTGTTCTTCTTTTCTAACTCGTGAAATTCGCTTAATCAAACAAAAGGTTCGCCTAATCAAATTACTCATATTTCTCTCCACCTACATCAAAATTATACATACATACACACACATATATATATATATATATATATATATATATATTTTGCATACATATTTTTTGTTTTCTTTTTATTCGTTCTCATCATATGATAAAGATAAAAACACATTCATGGTTAAAAGTTTAATTCATAATTTTTTTTGTCAGGTTATAACTGGTCGGCCCATTAGATAAATTCTTGCATAATGTAAGCATTAGACTTCGATCTCTGGTTTTGCAAATGCGCCTACCTTTAGTGAACTTATCATCTATCACTAGACTGAAACCACCTAATCATGGATAATCTCTTATGGATAATCAGATATATATAATCTGAGAGACAGAAATATGGGGATTAGTTTAATTTCCAAAGTAAATGTACTTTTCATAGACATAGAGATGCTAATACTAAACAACCACATTGGATTTTTGGTCTAAAGTTCTAACATTTGTTGTACCTAATGAAGAAGAAGGAGAAAACGACATCGTTTCATCAGATTCATGAATGCTCTGTTTCTTCTCTTTGTTCATCTCAGGATTCAAGAACTTCTGTAACAAACCTTCTGTTGCTACATGTTTAGGAGAAACCGAAACTAACCCATCTCTTCTTTTGGCTTCTTCAATCAATCTCCTCCTCAGCTTCTATTCAGCATGTAACAAGATTATCGATACTCATCGGATTTCTTGGTTTACTATGGTTATGTTTAAGTTCTGGTTTAATATCTAAATAATGTTTTGTTAACAGTTTGCTTGTAAACCGGTTTAAACACACGCTTTTGTACTGCAATACGTTTGTTGCAGAGAATCCAAGAAATATTTTACATCCATCTCTTTCTATTATTCTCTTTATCGTCATCATCAACCTGCATCCGCCATTGGAGATTAGCTCTTAGAGGTGAGACTTCTTATTATCACTCACCTCCTGGATTGATTCTCTTCCTGATTTTCAGATTCTTGGTGAATCTCTAAATCGGGTTTATTTTCCCGTTTCATTGGTATCAGAGCTTTTGTTAAATCCTTGGCTGTGGTGAGGCAGAAATCCATGGAGACACGAGCACAAACTCTGATTGAAGTAAATAAGCAGCTGGAGGATCTGCGATCAAAACAAAATGAAGATACAGAAGTTGTACGAACTGAGATATCAGATCTGCAGAGAGAAATGAAAGGACAACTATCCACCATCACCAGCATGTTAGTGGACATGTTTCCAAAAGATCCCCAAAAGCAACCAATGGACCCAAACATTCCAAACTCAACAACTCCATCTCCGACGTGTCGATCGCCAAAACCGTCAGATCCACTAGAAGGTATACGATCTGATTATCAGATCCAAAGAGTGGGTTCAACTGAGAATATTAATCAATCTCAAATCCCTAATGGGTTACTTACGAGGTTGTCAAAGATTGGGTTTCCAAGTTTTGATGGTACAAAGTTAAGGGATTGGATGTATAAGAGTGAGCAATTTTTTCTTGTGGATAACACTCCTCGAGACCTAAAGGTACAACTCGCTTCTATACATTTTTCTGGAAAAGCTCTAAAATGGCATCACAACTATTTAGAAAAGAGGTATGGAGTTTTCCCTGGCTGGTCTGAATATTTGGTTGTGTTGGCAGTAAGATTTGGTGATCCTTATGATGATCTATTATCAGAGTTGGTTAGTTTGAGGCAAGCTAATGATGCAGTGGAGGAATATCTGGATAAGTTTGAAGCTTTATTAACAAGGCTACATATCTCTGCTCCCCATGCTTTGAGCATATTCTTAACCAATCTGAATCCATCTCTAGCCCTTCATACCCGTCAATTCACAGTTAAAACAGTAGCTGAAGCAGCACGTCTAGCCAAGCTACATGAAACCTACCTTGTCTATACTTCACAAACCAAAAACAGAGCTCCCTTCAACCCAATAAATCCTAAAACAAGTTCCCAAACTTACTACAAAAACCCAAACTCCCATCTGTTACTTCCATCTCCCAAACCAAATGACAACCATAAATCCATACCCCATAAACCAGTCAACGATAGATCCTAGAGGAGGTATTCGTACGATGAAATGCAAGAAAGAAAAAGTAAGGGTTTGTGTATGTTCTGTGAGGAACCCTATACCCAAGGACATCAATTAAAACACAAACGGTCACAGATTCTAGTAATAGAGTGTGAGGAAGAGGAATACCCTACGTTAGAAGAGGAAAACGTAGAGGAAATCACTGAGAATGTAGATGTAGAGTCCTCTGATAAATCTCATGTGTTATCAGTCAACGCTCTAAATGGTTCTACCACTTTTAATTGTATGCGTGTTGTGGGCCAGTATGGAAAGAATAAACTGTTTATTCTCATTGATCCAGGAAGTACTCATAACTTCCTTGACCTGGGAATAGCAAAAGAGGTGGGATGTAAATTGAAGAAAACCGCACCAATGGCTGTAGCCGCTGCATATAGTAATAACATGATTACTACTTATCGTTGCCCAAATTTCTCTTGGAAGCTACAAGGTTATACTTTTGATACGGAGATACGAACTCTACCATTAGATTGATGTGATTTAGTGTTAGGAGTTCAATGGTTGATTACTCTCGGTCCTATATGGTGGGATTTCCAGCACCTTACTATGGAATTCACACTCAACAAGGTTCAACATATTCTCAGGGGATCAACAAAAGTTGACTGCAAAATTATCAAAGGAGGCAGTCTCAACAAATTATTGCTTAAGGGTCCTCAGATTGCTATGTTACAACTTAGAGAAGTTCCAGAGGAAGAAGTTGAGGTATCATTGACACCTGAAATGTTATTCTCTCACATTGCAGTTTCGGGAACAAATGAGGAAAATGTTTGTGGGTTACAACCTTTGCTAGATGAGTATGCAGATCTGTTTCTTGAGCCAAAACATCTTCCACCATTTCGGGAGGGTTATGATCACCATATACCGCTGGAGTTAGGAGCAAATCCAATAAACCAAAGACCCTATCGGTATTCAACGTTACAGAAGGACAAAATAGACAAGATGATTCGTGATATGCTGCAGCAGGGAATTATCCAGCATAGTAATAGCCCATATGCTTCTCTGATCGTTATAGTAAAGAAGAAGGATGACTCATGGCGTTTATGTGTTGATTACAAAGGTTTAAATCAACAAACTATTAAGGATAAATACTGTATCCCATTGCTGGAAGATCTTTTGGATGAGCTTGGTGGTTCGAAATATTTTTCTAAATTGGATTTGCGCGCCTGTTTTCACCAATTATGGATGTCACCTAAAGATGTGTACAAGACGTCATTTAAGACTCATTCCGGACACTACGAATATCTGGTAATGCCCTTTGGTTTGCAAATGCGCCTTGTACTTTTCAGAGTTTGATGAATCATGTGTTCAGCTCTATCGCAAGAAAGTTCTTGCTTGTGTTTTTTGACGATATACTGGTGTATAATGAAACATGGGATGAACACGTTACGCATTTGGTGGTGGTATTTTCAATCTTGCGGTATCATGAGTTGTACTTAAAGGAGTCGAAATGTACATTTGGTGCTACTAAGATTGAATACTTGGGTCATTTTATTTCGGCAGAATGAGTGAGTACAGACCCAAGTAAGATTGAAGCTATAAGAAATTGGCATATTCCTTTAAACCAGAAGCAGTTGCGGAGTTTCTTGGGGTTGGCTAATTACTATAGAAGATTTATAAGGAATTATGGTGTAATCGTTAAACCACTCACTAACTTGCTGAGGAAAGAGGGATTTTTATGGGATGTCACAGCTACATCCTCATTTGAGGCATTGAAGTCAGCCTTGTCTTCTTCTCCTGTATTACCTTTGCCCAATTTTAACAAAGAGTTTGTAGTGGAGACTGATGCCTCTAATACTGGAATCGGTGCAGTCCTAATGCAAGAAAACCATCCCATTTGTTTCATAAGCAGAGCTCTAGGTCCCTGACATCAATCTCTATCTGTATATGAAAAGGAGTTGCTTGATGTTGCATATGCAGTTCAGTCATGGAATGCTTACTTGGCTCATAAACATTTCATTATAAAGACAGATCAATGCAGCTTAAAATACTTGATGGGACAGAAAGTAACCACACCTTTCCAGTATATGTGGCTCTCTAAACTGATGGGTTACAACTATGAGATCCAAAATCGACAAGGTAAAGAGAACCTGGCTGCTGATGCTCTATCTAGAGTAACATGATCTCAACTGCTCCAAATTACATTGACTCAAGCACATGAAGAATTTTATGAATCTCTCAAGCAGTTATGGCAAATTGATAAAAAGCTTTAACAAATTATTTCTGAGATTCAGGTACAACCCTCCTCCCATCCTCACTTTAGTTTCGTTAATGGAGAATTGAGAAGAAGAGGCAAGCTAGTTGTGGGGAATGATCATGGGGTCAAAATGCACATCTTAAAATGGTTACATGATTCGGCAGTCGATGGCCACTCTGGTAGAGACGCAACATTGCAAATGGTCAAAACTTTATTTTACTGGCCAAAGATGAGTCTTGAGGTGCAAACCTATGTCAGAAACTGTTCTGTTTGCCAGAGAAATAAATTTGATGTTGCTGCAATACCAGGACTGCTATAACCTTTACCGGTTCTGAATGGAGTATGGGAATCTGTTAGCTTAGACTTTATTGAGGGTTAACCTCCATCATCAGGAAAGCATTGTATTTTTGTTGTGGTTGATCGGCTAAGTAAGAATGCTCATTTCTTAGCCTTAGCTCACCCATACACCGCTCTTGATGTCGCACAACTCTACTTGGACCAGATTTATAAACTCCATGGTCTTCCTAAGGATATTACAAGTGACAGGGATCCTACTTTTATGAGTGAAGTGTGGCAGGAGATTTTCAGGGTACACGGAGTTGATCTCAGATTTTCTACAGCTTATCACCCTCAAACCGATGGTCAAACAGAGGTGACAAACAAAACCCTTGAGACCTATCTACGATGTATGACCTCTGAAACTCCTGACTCTTGGGCTAAGTGGCTGCCTTTGGCTGAGTGGTGGTACAATACCACATTCCATTGTGCTATTCAGTGCACCCCATTTGAAGTCATCTATGGTCAACCTCCTCCAATTCACTTGCCCTACTTACCTGGAGAAAGCTCTTCAATGGTGGTTAATCGAAACCTGCAGAAAAGAGAAGAAGTGATCAACATGCTGAAATTTCATCTCTTGCGTGCCCAGAACCGAATGAAGCAATATGCGGATTCACATCGTTCTCATCGCGAGTTTAAAGTTGGTGATTATGTATATTTGAAACTTCAACCCTGCAAACAACACTCGCTCAAAAACAGAAAGGTACCACATAAACTCTCCCCTCGTTTCTATGGGCCCTTTCTTGTCTTGGATCGTGTTGGTTATGCAGCTTACAAGCTTAAGTTACCACAAGAAGCCATCATCCACAATGTCTTCCACGTGAGTCAGCTCAAACTATGTCCCAATCCTCCCTCATATGCACCTAATTTACCACAGTACCTGCTTGATGTTGGCACTTCAAAAGAACCTGAAGCAATTTTGGTGACTAAAATGTTCAAGCGTCAAAACAAAGCAGTAACCAAAGTCCTTGTTAAGTGGAAGAATGAATCACCAACTCATGAAACTTGAGAATTTTATCAAGATTTCATCCACAAGTTTCCAGATTTTAATCCTTGAGGACAAGGATTCTTTCAAGCGGGGAGTTGTGTAACATGATTATCGATACTCATCGGATTTCTTGGTTTACTATGATTATGTTTAAGTTCTGGTTTAATATCTAAATAATGTTTTGTTAACGGTTTGCTTGTAAACCGGTTTAAACACACGCTTTTGTACTACAATATGTTTGTTGCAGAGAATCCAAGAAATATTTTACATCCATCTCTTTCTATTATTCTCTCTATCGTCATCATCAACCTGCATCCGCCATTGGAGATCAGCTCTTAGAGGTGAGACTTCTTATTATCACTCACCTCCTGAATTGATTCTCTTCCTGATTTTCAGATTCTTGGTGAATCTATAAATCAGGTTTATTTTCCTGTTTCACAGCGTCTCTTAAAACTTGAATTTTGGTGGAGGTGAAAAAGACGGCCTGAAAAACTTATTAAACCACCCAAATGTTTCATTAACCAAGCTCCAAATATGGATTTCCAAGCTTCTTCAGCTGAATCAAAAGAATCAATCGGGTTAACCAATTACGGTTTAATTTCGGCTTAGGTTTAAATTTGACTAATTTCAGTTTATTATATCATTTTAACCAACTCTAATATGGATTCGGGAAATTAATTTGTAATATTCGTGAAATGGAAATTAGATTTCTACGCGTTTTACAAATTCAAATTTATTGAGGCATACTTCTGGATATATTTGCATATTTTTTACTTTCGAGGGGATCTGAATTGTCGACCCCAAAATAATGATAAAATAAGAATAGGATGTTAAAAAAATAAAATAAGAATAGTTGGAAAAAGTAAAAAAAGACTACGTTGTCGTTTCGAGGGAAGAAAAAAAGCTTTGTCACTCCTTGGCGAATCTCTGAAGGCTAAAACCCTAACGGAGTAAAATAGGGAGAGAAAGAGAGACTGTCGAGATCTAATCTCTTGTGATTGGAAGGAAGAAGATAAAAAAATGCCGCTCTACGACTGTATGCTTCTGTTCAAGCCAATTATTCGGAAAGAAGGCCTCATCGATCTCGTTGCGCGGATCGGGAAACATGTTTATAGCAGAAATGGCGTCCTCACGGAGATTAAATCCTTTGGCAAGGTCGAATTGGGTTACGGTATTAAGAAGCTCGACGGAAGACACTATCAGGTATTAAATTGTCGTTACGTTCTTGCTCAATCGATGATTCATGAGTCCGTAGCGTTTTTCGGATCAGAGGATATTCCAGGCTGATTCAATGGTATTAGCATTAGGATTTAGGTTGGCATTTCGAGACGGAATTGGAAAAGCTTTGTGTATTGACATCTTTTTGATCGATTGGTATGGTTTAAAATAGCTGAACTTTATGCAGTTATGTTACTCAAATGCTGGCTATGATCCTGGACTGCTACTTATTTCGCCCAGAATACTAAACTCAGTTTAGGTTACAGTTGGAATCTTCTAGCAAACTCATCAGATTGTGTTAAGAGCCACAAAGGTTGCAGATTTTAGTGATTTTGTCTAGACGAGTCCATAATATCCTGATGAGAATAACAAAACAGCTATGGTTCTAGAAATATTCCTATCTACTGAATTTTTAAAGAATTTGATTGTGCTTTTGATCTTCAGTGTGGAGTTTAATATGGATTTGATGCATTAAAGCAACCACAGCTTTCGCTTATATATATTTTCTCACGCAGGTTTCTACAAACTGTTTCTGTTACTTAGAAAAATTTGGCTATTGTAGGAATAATAGAATTTGGACTACGCGAGGAAAATATAGTATTCATACATACCTAGGAAGTAAACGGATACATTTATTTCGATTTGCAATAGATGTAAGATTATCATTTTCATTGGGAGTATCAACCACTACAAGCATAAAACATCAATCTCGTATTGTGTCTTTGATAGAGTATGCAGGCAATATGAAGTAAGCATGCATCTTTCTTAGCTTCTCTAACAGTAGCTTGGAGAGTCATAAGTTTGGTTGGTGTAAATTTCTATCTTGGAGCTTTGAGTGTATTATATAACAAAATCTTTTTGCAGGGACAATTGATGCAGATAACAGTGATGGCAACTCCAAACATGAACAAGGAGCTCCACTACCTGAACAAGGAAGACAAACTACTCCGTTGGCTCCTAGTTAAACACCGTGACATCAAGATTGGACAATCGGAAAGAGAAGATAGTCTTATCCAGCCTAACAGACAAACTAGTGAGAGCTTATATGATGGATCCTCCACAGACGAAGATGATGACAACATTTTAGGATTATCACGATGAGGAGTTATCATTCTCTTTCAAATTTTACATCAGACTAGATATCTTCATGAGAGTCTCCCTCCGATGATGATTGTCTTGTTTACTGCAATGAAATAAGTTAAACTATGTAATGTTTTAAGGGAGAACGGTCAATTTAATACCGAACTTATGCATTTTTGCCATTTTAAACTCGAAACTTCTTCTTCTCTCCAAAAAACTTACGAATTTTGCGTTGACCACGCCAGATTAGTATCACCGTTAGTCAAAATTAATCGACGTTAAGCGTCGTCAGTTTAATTAAACGGATAGTTTGTTTGGTTTGATGAATTAATCAAAACGTTGCCATTTTGTTTTTATTTTTTTATTTTCACTTTTTTTGTTTTCATTTGTTCATGAGCTAGAAAGAAATAAAAGAGATAACAAATTAAAAAAAAAGTATAGATCAAAGAAGAAGAAACAGATGATGAAGAGATTGAAGAATAAGAGATTGAAGTATCAGAAGATGATGAAGAGATTGAAGAAGAATATCTGGCTGAAGAGATTGATTAGAAAAGGGTAAAGGCGAGTGAATCGGGAAAAAAGATTCGAAGTTTCTGGAAATCTGAGGCGGGAGAGATCATCGCCGGTGATCAATTATGTGTATCGGGTAATCAACCTATTTGGTTCACTTTGAAGAGTCGTGATGAAGAGATGGAGAAGAGAGATTTGGATGGTGACGACGAATTTTCCATTAAAGCTTAAAACTCCAAGTAAGGGTTTCGCATTGATCATATGCTAATGTTAAAGAGATTTGACTTTACAATGGCAGATCTATAGGGGATGACAATAGAAGAGAGAGGACAAGTAGAACAATGGCTAGACATGGATGCAACAAGATATCATTTGTTTGTTGTGATACTGCTTTAAGTTTGTTTGTTTGAGTTTTGTTTTCTGTGTGAGACTCTATTTTTCCCTTTTAATAAAACACATAACTCTCCCTCTTTTGTTCAATCCAAAACATAAACATCATTCACAATCTACATTTTAAACACATTCTCTCTCTGTTCTTCATAATTCACAATCTACAATCTACATTTTAAACACATTATCCACATTCTTTTCTGTTTCTGTTGTCATTGGAAGAGATGCTTCGCCGTTAGTAGACTCGGTCTTCTCCTCACACACTTCTTTTGTCTCTAGTTGCTGCCTGATTATTTAAAATCAAAGATAAAGACATTTATAACATTAGAAAATAATAGCAGTTCTTGTGAAATCATCTATATTGGCACGTTCTTCAAGCTTGTGGTTCTTATGATAACGATAACACTGGATACTAGCTTTCTCCAATATATCGGCCACTGCTTCAACTGCTTCCACCGTGTTTGCAAACACCATTGTCCTCTATGTCTTGTTGTTATTGTTGCTTATTACATCTTCAATAAGAGCATCAACCTGCGAGTCTACTGTGACTTCCACCCATTTCTGCTTTAGTCTGCAACATAGTAAAGACAATAATAAATCTGGCTTACAAACTTATACGAAGTAATTAATCAAGAAAAGCAGATTGTCAATATAGTTTCTTGAGAACATTAAAGGATTGGCTTGCAAACAAAGAGCTTATAATCATTCTTATTCTCATCTTCGACCTCATTATGATAATTATATATGACTTGATCAACCAATTAAAGGGGTAGGTGATGTGGAATGATGCTCCGTATTTCAAACAAGATAAAAGGGAGAAGTATTTACCTTGGACTGTTCCGGTGAAGAAAGTTTCTGCTGACCCAAATAGCATCCTGAAACATATGTTTCAAAATTCCTCTGGCAGTCTTCTTCCCGTTAACTGGAAGTGTGGCTGCAATGAAGATATACTGCTTGCTACGGCTATAGATCTTTCTCACTATTCTCCAGCCTTTTTTGGTGTCTGAATCAGCCACAGCTTTACTGGTCTGCATTTGTGCTACAACATCAGGATACTCACCTTCCTCTTCTCCTTCTTCTTCATCCTTTGTCCTTAATCGTTGAGTCACGAGAACGAAGTTCTCTGGCCAAATTATGCAGTTCAAGATTAGGTCCATTACTCTCTTCTTCATCATCTTCATCAACACCTGATAATCATCGGTCTCACATTCGAGCAAAATCAACTAGGGAGAAAGAGAGAAAGGAATTGGGGCTCAGTTTTTAGGGATTTCAATTTTTTTGGCAGCTAAAACGCTGAGTTTCAAGCCAAACAAACGACCTGTTTAATTAAACTGACGTTGATGTCGGTTAATTTTGACTAATGGTGATATTAATCTGGCGTGGTCAACGCAAAGTTCGTAATTTTTCTGAAGAAAGAATAAATTCGAGTTTAAAATAGCAAAAACGTGTAAATTCAGTATTAAATTGACCGTTTTCCAATGTATTTTAGGTAAATTGAACTTAATTTTATGTGTTTACGCTATTTTCCAACTGGATATTTCCAACGTCAGCAATTGGTTAACTAAGTTCCACGTGTATTGACACGTCATATTTGTGCATGGAGAGCGTTTCTCCGATTTCAGAAGGGACTTGAATTTTTTTTATTTTTTTTTGTCACTCGGACCCAAAGATTAATGAATTTAAATTTAAATAGAGAAAAAAACAGAGGTGGTGGATTCGTGATTAGCTTGAACAAACACTTGTTCCTATTTTCCCGTGTCGTTGCAGCTTCTCCATCCATCGATTTCTCAATTAGGGTTCAGATCTTTTTTGACTCTCATTGTTCTTCTCCCTCTCCGTTTCGTCTGAATTGCCTAAACAAAGCTCTATTTTCTCCAGGTAGATTTAAAGTGTTAGTATCATATAAATAAATATTTTACGCGATTCTGTTACCTTATTTCACTACTTTTGGGTTGATCGTGTATTTTCTATGTTTATGTGAATGTATGCATTGACGTGAATCGCTCTCTCTTTCAATATGCTCAAGTGGGTGTTGTTTGGCATTTTTTCCTCCTATCAAAATTATGAATTGGTTCATGGTAATTGTTTATGCATATGTGGAATGTGAGTATTGACGGAATGCAATCTGGGAGGAAGAGTATTGAATTCGTTTGATATGAATGATGATGTTACGATCTTAAAGTATCCCGAGCTTCACTTGAATATTGTTTTATGGTTCGTTTTGTTTTTGTTGTTGATCTGTGTTTATTGATTAAAGTTTAATAATTTTCACCAAAAATTTCCAGCTACAGTTGGATTTAGGGTGCACTAGCGTGTGAATATCTTGTTGTCCTTGAATATTCTTTTATTGCAAAAGGTGTTGCATCTGAAAAGAATCTAAGGATTTCCTTAAACATTCTGCGTTTTGTTATATTTGGGATGTTTCTGCTGTAAGCTTGCAGATTGATACTTTTCAAGGTTTAAGAAATAATGGACAGTTCAGACGATGCTTGTGCCCTTCAAGAGCCTCCTGAACCGGAAGTGCTTGAAGTTGATCCAACTCTTCGATATATACGGGTATGAGGAGAATCTCTGGAATTTACCATTGTTTACCTTTCAATTGGTTGATACTATAAAAAACCAAGTAAGGAGGGATTAAGATTCACTTCCCTTTGTTTGGTTTAGCTTTTTAAATGTTAAGGTCTTGGTAATAGTGTGTCATGGTTTAGATATCTTATGTTGTTAACCAATTAATTTTGGACATGGCAGTATAAAGAGGTCATTGGAAAAGGCGCATTCAAGACTGTGTATCCTTTTTGGTTTGTCTGATGTTTATTTCTGAGATTAGAGTATTCTTGATATCAGAAGCTTTCTAGGAATATACTCATATCATATCAGTGATTTCTTTTAAGAAAGTGAATATGTTTTTTTGTATGTGCTGTATTTTCTTGTTTTCTACCTTAACTCAAGGAAATTAGCTATAAGGCATTCGATGAAGTAGATGGGATTGAAGTTGCATGGAACCAAGTACGAATAGACGATGTTTTGCAGTCACCGAATTGCCTGGAGAGGCTGTATTCTGAAGTGCGTCTGTTGAAATCATTGAAGCACAATAATATTATTAGGTTTTATAACTCATGGATAGATGACAAGAACAAGACAGTTAACATAATAACTGAGCTATTTACTTCAGGGAGCCTCCGGCAGTATGTATCCCCCTTCCTCTACTGCACAATACTTGTCTTCTGTTTTTGTTTTGCTTTTCTTTTTTCGTGTTATTGTGGAGATTACTCTTGTGGAGTCTAAAGCAATTTTTGCATTTAGCTACCGCAAGAAACACAAGAAGGTGAACATGAAGGCTGTGAAGAATTGGGCGAGGCAAATTTTAATGGGTTTGAGATATCTTCACAGTCAAGAGCCACCAATTATACATCGGGATCTCAAATGCGATAACATTTTTATCAATGGAAACCATGGAGAAGTGAAAATAGGAGATCTTGGTCTAGCCACTGTCATGGAGCAAGCTAATGCCAAAAGTGTGATTGGTATAGTTTCTATGTCCAGCTTCTTGATGTAGCTTACCTTTTGACATTTTTCCACTTTAACCCAAGGAAGAAAGGATAGATTTATCCACGATATGTCTGTCTGTCACAAATTAATTCTGTATTATTTTGGGTTAAATTTAAGTGTTACTATGTTATTAATAGGAACCCCGGAGTTTATGGCACCTGAGCTTTACGATGAGAACTATAACGAATTGGCCGATATTTACTCATTTGGGATGTGTATGTTGGAGATGGTGACATTTGAATACCCATACTGTGAATGCAAAAACTCTGCTCAGATATACAAGAAGGTTTCATCGGTGAGTTAGCAACAAAGTCATGTAATTCACGTAAGCCATGTTTTTAGTTTATTGGTGATTTCAAGATATTAACCAGATTTTGTTGTTTGTGATTTCAAGGGAATAAAACCAGCTTCACTCGCTAGGGTTCAAGATCCAGAAGTAAAGCAGTTTATTGAGAAATGCTTGCTTCCTGCATCGGAGAGGTTATCAGCAAAAGAGCTTCTGTTGGACCCTTTTCTTCATGTGAATGGCTTAACGATGAACAACCCTTTGCCGCTTCCTGACATTGTAATGCCCAAAGATGGTGCGTTTGGAGACCGTTGCCTTATGTCTGAAGGCCCCCCTACTGTACGGCGTAATAAACCCATGTCGATTGATCTCGATGAAGACAACTTGCCTGTTGTTACTTTTAGCCACAACTCAGGATCCAGATGTATTGAGGTCAGACGTGCTAAGAGAGGGAATTTCTTTGTCCTCAAGGGTGAAGAAAACGATGAACACTCGGTGTCACTAATTCTTCGTATAGTAGATGAGAATGGTGAGTGTTTTGGTTCAGGTCCACTTAATTATCCGTCCCTTTTGCATTCTGATAGTTAAATATATCTGTTTCTCGTTGTAGGACGTGTGAGAAACATTCATTTCCTATTCTATCAAGAAGGTGATACTGCTTCTAAGGTGTCGAGTGAGATGGTTGAGCAACTTGAGTTAACTGACCAAAACGTCAAGTTTATAGCCGAGCTGATTGATATATTACTTGTCAACTTGATACCCACTTGGAAAACCGATGTCACGGTGGATCATCTCATCCATTCGCAACTAAAACAGAACTCAAGAAATCATCAGAACGAAGCTAAGCAACTAAATCAGAAAAGTCATCAGAACGAGGCAAAGCCACAGAGGCAAGAGAAAAGTGCTTTTCATGACGCTTGTGAGTCTGTTAGTCACTCGTGGACTTCGGATTGCCCACGCTCAGATGAGGAAGATAAGCAATGTGTCGATGCCATTAGAAGTGAAGACGGGAAATCCAATCAAGAAGCAGAAGAAGCAACCGAACCAGTAAGCGTGGAGGAAGAAGAAAGGTTAAGACAGGAACTGGAAGAGATAGAAGCTAAGTATCAGGAAGAACTTAAAGAGATAGCGAAGAAAAGAGAAGAAGCGATAATGGAATCAAAGAATAGGTTGTCACGTATGAAGTTGACTCAGTAACCAAAAATCACAACAAAGACGTTTTTCGTTATGGTTTTATTTTTTATTTTTTTCTGTGTTACTGGTTGGCCGAAGAAGTAGATGCTCTTTGGTCTCTCAAAGTGTAGAAAGTTTCCCTCAAGATTATAATTTTTCTTCGTATTTATCTTTTGATGGTTAAAATGTAAGTTGCTTGAATGTTAGAACATGATTATGATAGAATTTACAGGTACATTGATAATTCAATAAAATGCGATGGTTAAATATCTAATAAAAGAGCTTAAACATAACAGGTTTCAATAAAATTGAAGCCTTTCATGTAATGGAATCATAAACAGATACGAAAATGTTATACTTTAAACCATTAAGGAGTTTGGAAACGATAGAAACCTAACATTTAAGTCTTTGAAGAACACATTTCATAATAAAGCGTAGAGCAAAACATGGTAAAATCATAACAAATGGTCAAAACAACAATCACTGATCTCCGGGAAGTGCCTTGATGATGTCGGAATCACCTGGATCAACGATGCTGAGGCAAGAAACTCGGAAGTATTTACCACAAGCAGTACCCAAATCAACATTATTGCCATTGTAGTGATGAACTCCAACTTTGGCAAGCATAGCATAGTATTCAATCTCTGACCTCCTCAATGGTGGGCAATTGCTAGATATCAATATCAGCTTACCTAAACCAAACATTTATTCAAGCTGAATTACGAAGAGAACAACACAATATAGATCCAACAATCGATGAAGAATAGCTTTTTTTTTCTTTTCTAATTTTACCTTTGGAGCTGCGAAGAGATTTGAGAACAGATTTGTATCCTAGAGTGTATTTTCCACTCTTCATCACCAGAGCTAATCTGCTGTTGATTCCCTCATGGGACTTCTTTGTCTTCTTCGCCGCAACCATTTTTGTCGCCGGGAAGAGTCAGATCGCCGGAGTGCTTGGAAGAGGTCTTCGAAGGTAAGCAGAAGCCGTTGGGGCGGCGCAAAATGAGAGCTTAAATAGAGAGACTTGGGAATAATTAGGGTTTTTTCCTCTTTTTAGAATACGAAGCCCACGGCCCAAGATTAAACTCGACCTAAAGCCCATAACTCAGAATTTATTGAAACTACTAATTTGCCCCTTTTATTTTGGCGGGACTTTTTGGGACTCTGATGGGCAGTAAACAAAAATTGAGGCAAGTGTAGAAAACGAAAAAATCAAAATTTTTGTTTTGAGAAATCTGAATTTCGGAAGGAAGAAAACAAACCCTTCGTTGGAGAAAGTAGAGAATTAACAATCTGAGGAACGTAAAGATCATCTGATGGGTCGATTAGATGTAGCTGCGGCGAAGACGGGATACCGGAAAGCGAGGGAAGTGGGTAACCGGAGCGAAGAAGCGAGGTGGGCCAACAATGTCGGCGATATCCTTAAGAATCATGGAGAGTACGTTGAAGCTCTCAAGTGGTTTCGGATCGATTATGATATCTCTGTCAAGTATTTACCAGGGAAGGATTTGTTACCTACTTGTCAGTCTCTCGGCGAGATCTATCTCCGCCTCGAGAATTTCGAGGAGGCCTTAATTTATCAGGTAAGTCTTTTGGACTATCTGTTTATTTTTCTAATTTGGGTATCATGAAGTTCCGGATTTTCCGTTATAAATTTTGCTGTTTGTGATGTTCTTTGACTCATCAAATTTCTAGAAGTTATGGGTTTAGTGACGTGATGTCCTATTGGTATTGTGGACTAGACTGCTTTATAATGGGGAAACTTATGTGCTTATGAAGAATCCGTGCGAATTTGCTGTTTCATATTGGTCTCTTATCAATCACCTGTTAAGTGTTGAATATGCATATCTTCTTAGTTGAGCTAAAAAGTCTATTTCTAATTGTTGCAGAAAAAACATTTACAGCTTGCTGAAGAAGCTATGGACACTGTGGAGAAACAACGAGCTTGTACTCAACTTGGTCGTACATACTATGAAATACTCTTGCGGTCTGAGGATGATTATGATGCGATTCAGAGTGCTAAAAAATACTTTAAAAAAGCCATGGAACTTGCACAGGTTCTCAAGGAGAAACCACCCCCTGGCGCCTGTAGCAGCTTTCTTGAGGAGTATATTAATGCACATAATAACATCGGTATGCTTGATCTGGAGCTTGATAATCCCGATGCTGCCCGCAATATTCTCAAGAAAGGGCTGCAGATTTGCGATGAAGAGGAGGTGAGAGAATACGATGCTGTGCGTAGTAGGCTTCATCATAACCTTGGAAATGTTTTTATGGAGCTGAGAAGTTGGGATGAAGCAAAGAAACACATTGAGATGGATATCAATATCTGCCATAAAATAAATCATTGCCAAGGAGAAGCCAAGGGGTATATTAATCTCGCTGAATTACACAACAGGACCCAAAAGTACGACAATGCACTTTTATGTTATGGTAGAGCGTCTACTCTAGCAAAATCTATGCAAGACGAGAGTGCATTGGTTGAACTGATAGAGGAAAATATCAAAACAGTAAAGAAAGCTATTAAAGTTATGGAAGAAATGAGGGAAGAAGAGCTTATGCTTAAGAAGTTATCTGCAGAAATGACTGATGCCCAAGGCACTTCAGAGGAACGAAAGTCTATGCTCCAAGTACATGCTTGTCTCGAACGTCTTATTGAGAAATCTAGCACGGTATTTGCATGGCTGAAAGTGAGTTTTATATCTAAAATACCCTTTGCCTTTTAGTCTTAACACTCCATACCATGTTTGCATGTGTCTGAAAAGTTTCCAGAATTAGGGTTGTTCACTCTTTGGGGGTTTTAAATGATGAATAAGCATTCTAATATTTCAGATTCCATCAGGCTACTAGACAGAAATGCAAACTTCATAGACAGATTCATGTTTTGTGAAGTTCTTCTAACAGTCTTTAAGGATCAGTCAGGAAGACCAGATTATCCGAAAGGGATTAATTTTCTCCAGAAAACATATATTTTTGAATAATGGGATAATAGTTTAGTTCTAGACATGCAAAATAAAGTATGGTGTTAGACCAAAGTGGCAAAACTATATATTACTGTATCATACAGATATTGAGAATTATATGATCCAAGTCTCTGTGCCACAGCTCCAATAACTCGCGATATATTTTCGAAATTTACTTAGGAAACTGCTATTTAATTGCATTCAACTAAAAGTGTTGCTATATCTTCTTTGAATGTCTTAGCATCTTGAATTTTCAAAGAGAAAGAAGAAAATATCAGATAAACTCTGTGACAAGGAAAAGCTGAGTGATGCCTTTTTGGTTGTTGGAGAGTCTTACCAAAGGCTTAGAAATTTCAAGAAGTCCCTGAAGTGGTTTGATAGAAGTTATGAGGGATTTGAGGCGATTGGTAATCTGGAGGTGAGATTTATTTGCTTGCACGATTAATTATTACAACTTATATTCCACTATTCATCAAAATTTATGAGGCCTGTACTGAACATTTTTCTGTGTGGAAGGAACACTGGTTATACTGTTTTTGGATTGACCACTATTACAGCTTTTCTTCGTTCCTGATTTTAATTTTCTCTTCTAGGGTCAAGCAATGGCAAAAATTAATATAGGTACCGTTTTGGACTGTATTGGTGAATGGACAGGAGCACTCCGAGCATTTGAAGAGGGGCACAGGTATTCGTAATTTATATACAAGTGTCCTTTATCAAAATGTGCAATTGACCTAATGAGTGGTTCTCATTTGTGATTTAATCCTAGAAAATCTACTTTCCTTGAGAAAATTGACGATTCCATTGCAAAATATGATTCGTTGTTAGAAATTTGAAGGAACTAGTAAAGCAGAGCAAGTGTGGTTGTGATATAATTAAGTTGTTGTTGGTTATTTCTCTCGATTTAATTCAAGAATTACCGCACTATGGCTAATGTATAATCAATGCATGTATATCAAACAGCACTAACATGATCAGCTTCTATAATTTGTGTTTTCAGTCATTTGACTTTTTTTTGGGCGACTGCTTTCGGCTATATACATGCACATTCAATATATATGGTCGTGAGTGCACAAAGACGTATCTTATGGTAATGAATTAACTACGGTTTTTTGGATTAATTCTTATGTGGTCTTGCAGAATTGCGTTGAAAGCTAATCTTCCTTCACTTCAGCTTTTTGCACTGGAACTAATGCATTATAGCCATATGATCAGATTTGGGAATTCTATACAGGCCAGGTAATCTTTACTGTGTAGTCACTGAACTCATTATAGATCGAAACTAAACCTGGTGTAAGGTTTGCAGTTTCAAGTATTATATTTTTTCTCATAGATATATACTACATTTAGGGATTTGAAGGAAAAAATACAAAATATAAAGGAGTCAGAACATAGTGAGAGAGCTAAATGTGGTACACAAGATGAATGCTCTGAAACCGACTCAGAAGGGCTTGTGAATATATCAAATGATAGGCCAAATACGTGTAGCTCAGCAGAACCCCAAACATCAAATTCACTTGGATCAAAACCGTTTGTAGATCTGGATGAACAAAATGATGATGTGCCTCTTATTACATTTCTCCAGCCTCGAAAACGCTTTGTTAAAAGGAAACAAATTTTAGAAAAACTAGATGTTGACCCTGATCAGACCAAGAAAGATTTCTCTGCTGTAGCAGACTCTCAGCAGACAGTTGCTGGTCGCAAGAGAATTCGTGTAATCCTCTCTGATGATGAAAGTGAGACCGAATATGAGTTGGGATGCCCTAAAGGCAGTTTTCACAACGTTCCTAGGCAGAATGATGAGGTTTCTGAGGAAAGTATGTATTTTGATGGTGCTGTTAAGTATACAGAAAATCCTGCTATCCAAGATAATGTAGAAGAAGGTTCTTGCTCCTATACTTCTCTCCATCGCATTAAAGTGGCTCCAAATATCAGCACTAGTAGATCTTTGGGCAATAACAATGCTGTTGACACAGCTGGTTGTAGTAAAAGAGGATCTCAATGTGATGCGGGTGACTCCAACACCACACATTGTAAATCTGGAGCTGCTCTCGTGAACTTCCATGCTTATTCCAAAACTGAGGATGTGAGCAACTGTAATCTGGTTTTTGAGTTACCATTAAATATTATTGACTTGATTGGCTTTCATATATTTTTTCTATTTCTTCCAGTCTTCTTTATATGTTTTCCTATTTGCAGGAAAAAATAAAAATTGAAATTGAAAATGAACACATAGCGCTGGACTCGAGCTCGTGCAATGATGAGTCTGTGAAGGTGGAACTTACTTGCTTATACTATCTACAGCTTCCTGACGATGAGAAATCCAAAGGTATGTGAACTTTTTGTTTTCTCAGCAAATGTTTGGCTTAGCATGACAGCTCAGATCAATCTCTATACAGTAGAACCTCAATAAATTAATAATGCCGGGAGTAAGAAAATTTATCAATTTATAGTGATAATAATTTATCCATAAATTATTAATTATTCATTTATTGAAATTTTTAACAAAAGAAAATGAAAATATTATATTTGGTTTATAATGTTTAGAAGTATATAATGAATACTGTAATTCTCATCTCATACTTAATAAAAAAAAATCATTTGCCTCCCTTTGTTTCCTTAGCGCATTTCAAAAGCAAAATTTTGTGTCAAAAATATAGGATCTAAAAGTTTTTTTGAATCTTTAAACATGTTTCATTAGGTCTGTTTCCGATCATTCGTCATTTGGAATCTGGTGGTAGAGTTCTGAAACCGTTGGAATTATATGACATACTTACGGGCTCTTCCGAAAATGTTGTCATTGAAGCTTCCGTTGATGGTAAGAATTTTCTTGGTACATATGGGATCTTCATGATATTTGACGATAAGATTGTCAAGCTGATCTTACTATAAATATCACAAATTGTTCTTCACTTTATCCATGAGTGTGGCTGGACCACTGTATTGTTTTTTTAGATTATGATCATTGATTCTCCCCTCTTATTTATTCAATACGGCTTAATAAGCTATGTAATTAATTTGTTTCAGGCTGGGTTCACAAACGCCTGATTAAACTATACACGGACTATTGCCAGAAGTTGTCAGAGAAACCCAGTATGAAATTGCTTAAGAAGTTATATATTTCAGAGGTGAGAATATCTACCCCAAACTTGTCGGTTAATAAGTGAAATAATTTTTTTTCTTCATTTGCTTTTCAACCCACGTAAAGCAAGATATTTACAAATTATCACTTTATTTGATGCATAATCTGAATGGTTATTTGTTTGATTGTTTGTATGTTTGGTGCATAATCTGAATGGTTATTTCTTTCTATTTTCGTATGGTTTGGTGCATAATCTCAATGGTTATTTCGTTGTATGTTGTCAGGTAGAGGATGATATCAATGTGTCAGAATGTGAACTCCAAGACATATCAGCTGCTCCGTTATTGAGTGCCCTCCGTGTCCACAATATAGTTGCTATGTTGGATCTGTCCCACAATATGCTAGGTTAAAGTTGCCTCTGGTGTCTTATTTAGTTTAATGAACTGACTTAAGTGAGTTCGTTAATTAGATCATACGGAACTTCTAGGAAATTCCTAAGTCTTATTCTTATTGGTTGTTAGGGAATGGAACAGTGGAGGAACTGAAAGTACTTTTTGCATCATCAAGCCAGAAATATGGTGCTTTAACGTTGGATTTGCACTGCAATCGCTTTGGTCCAACGACTTTGTTTCAGGTACTCTGCTACGCCAAAGCTTGAAAGTTTCACAGTATCATTTTTTCGTATTGTTTAATATACTCCTCTTTACCAGATCTGTGAATGCCCTGTCTTGTTCACTCGGCTGGAAGTCCTCAATGTGTCCAGGAATCGACTTACAGATGCTTGTGGATCATACCTCTCAACTATTTTGAAAAATTGCCGGGGTATAGTTTTAATTAATTTGATTGTTATGTACAGTGTATACTTGCTCTGATAGTATGTTTTGCTTCTTGGTTGCACTCTTGATTTATTAACTCAGTAGATAAATGAGATACCTAATGTTAAATGAATAATCATAACTCTTATCTTCCATTTCCTGGCTTATGTTCATGTGTCTCCTTTTGTTTTTAGCACTTTACAGCTTGAATGTGGAACATTGTTCACTCACATCACGAACAATCCAAAAGGTTGCTGATGCTTTGGATTCGGAGTCAGGACTTTCACAACTCTGTATAGGTAAACTTTCTAATATGTTATGTACATCCATTATTTTATGTCTTTTCCTTTTGCCGAAGTTGGGTGTGTATCCGTATCTGGCAGGTCATAATAGCCCTGTTTCAGGGAGTACAATTCAAAACCTCTTCGCTAAATTGGCTACACTTAGCAGGTTTTGAAAGATTAACAGAAAGCTTCTTCTCTATATTTTTTCCACTTTTCCACCTACGTAAAACGATCTAACACCATAATATGTTAAACCACTACAGCTTTGCAGAACTGAGCATGAATGGCATAAAGCTGAGTAACCAAGTTGTTGATAGCCTTTCTGCACTTGTTAAGACTCCATCTTTGTCAAAACTTTTAGTTGGGAGCAGTGGAATAGGAACGGTGATGATATGCTAAACATTCAGATTGAATTTTTATATTGTGATACATGCATATCCTTTTCTATCTGACGCTGCTATGCAATGTATTCTAGGACGGAGCTATAAAAGTCATTGAATCTCTACGTTACCAAAAAGAAGAAACTGTGAAACTCGACCTTTCATGTTGTGGACTAGCGTCTCCTTTCTTTCTTAAGCTCATCCAAGATAATACACTGACATCTAGCATTCTTGAACTCAATGTTGGAGGAAATACAATCACTGAAGAGGTATGTTTTTATGACCTTAACATGTTAAAGTTCTTCTCTTCAAGTAGTTCCATCTATCCAAGCAAAAGATTTTTGCAACCAGTCAAACCTTGTGATTCTATAATCATTTCAAAGCCCTGAAACGATCTTCCCATTGATCTAAATTCCATTTGGCTGTAATTATGTTTATCTAAGTTCCTGTTTCTTAATGCATAACTGGCTCTGGAACAAAATACGAACAGGGAATCAGTGCACTGGGGATGTTGCTGACAAATCCTTGTTCAAACATAAAAGTTCTGATTCTAAACAAGTGTCATCTGAAGCTCACTGGAGTTCTATCCATCATTCAAGCACTTTCAGGTCTGAATTATTGTTTTCAGTTAATCTTTTGGTGTAGCTGCTATTTAAACCAAATATTTTCTCCTTTTGGAAATCATCAACTAAACGTCCTGCAGATAATAAGAATCTTGAAGAGCTTAATCTTTCCGAGAATGCTAAGATAGATGAGACTCTGTTTGGCCAACCTGTGAAGGAAAGCTCAGCAATGGGACAGGAAGAACATGGAACATGTGAATCTGTCACCTCAATGGACAGAACTCAGAGAGTTGAGACCAAACACCATTGCCAGACCCCGGGTAAAGAACAAGATTTATCTGAAACCAATATGATGTGTGATGATCTCGAAGTTGCAGACAGCGAAGACGAGCAAGTAGAGGAACAAACTGCAACCTCGAATAGTCTTAGTTTACCATGCAGGAACCATATCATCAATGAACTTTCAACTGCTATTGGAATGGCTAACCAATTGCAGATCCTGGACCTAAGCAACAATGGGCTCTCAGTTGAAGCCTCAGAAACATTATACATGTCATGGTCATCATCGAGATCGCGAACTGGCATAGCCCAAAGGCATGTGAAAGATGAGATTGTCCATTTTTATGTCGAAGGAAAGGTCTGTTGCGGAGTCAAACCATGCTGCAAAAAGGATTAAAGATCTTTGTCTGAAACTGTATTTGCAAATATGAATCGCGTCAGGTAATCAGCCTCATATACCTTCTGGTGCAAAACAGTTTTGAAAGTTGTATGCTTGATATCACTCTAAATTACATAATCACCTTGTTTTTAAATAAGATTGTTTAGACCGTTTCTGAATCTTGTACATGCTGATATTTACCTTATGGGAAATAGGTTCTTGTGATGTGTCTATGCTTAAGTTTAAACGTTTTATATTTTATTATCTGCGCAAAGTAGTTAGTGATGTTCAATTTCATCTAGTTTAGATATTTTTGTACATTTCTCAATATTTGTAATAAAAGCTCATCGATCCAATCAATATATACATATATTTGAATTATAATAATATTTTTTTTGTAGAGTGTTACCTTATGTTTTATGTTTTGATTTCTAACAAATCTTAAATTTGGAGACATCATCATTATAAATCCACCAAATTTTCTCTAATAATTTGGTAATCTAGAAAACAAAAACAAACTAAATAATGTCCACTACATGTATAAGATAACAAAATGCTTCTTCTCCCTCACTTAGTTAAGCTTCATTTCATACAATTATATTTTGTTCAGTGTTTAATAACGCATTATAACATACACTGATTATTTTCTAAAATTCAATCATATATTAAGCACTTATATATTCATCATATCTATCTTTTAAAATTAATTATATATAGTTGAGTAGATTTTTATGAAATTAGTTTCCGTTTAAAATTGAAGTATATTACAAATAACACATTGCAAGTATTATTTTTAAAGAATTATAATTTCAAGTACGTATCAAATTATATTAATTTCCTTCGGTATATTGAAATTTCTTTCCACATGCATGATTTGGTATAAATCATCTCTATAATTTGGTAATTAAAACAACTACGATCCACAATAAAAAAAAAATCAATGAAACAAACAAATATAAGAAAATCAAAATGCCATTTTTCCTTCTTCTTTCTCAGTTAGATAGGTAACATTTCATGTTAAGTCTCGATAGTCCAAGCGCTTCTTCTCACTTTAGTGAGGTCAAAAATGAGCCACTAGGCCAAGTGACAAAGGATAAGTAACATTTCATAAAATTATATTTTGTTTAGTTTTAAAAGTATTGAATAAAATATTTAAAACCAAATTATTGTTGAATAATGTGTATGATTTCTGTGGGATAGTTTACCAAAAATTTCTCTATAGACCCAGTTGTATAGGTTACATATATACGGCAGAGACGTCGACTATTTACTTAGATTTTCAGTGCAATCTTTCTTTCATTTCATGTATAAGTTAAGTTTAGTTTATTGTATTGTTAGAAACAGAAACATACATAATAATAATAATACTTACATTTCTATTTAAAACCTATTGAGCTAAATATAATAGAATCAAAATCAAATATAGGTTTGTACGTAATATAGGTTTGAGCTAAATAATAATTTTGTCTTACATACAAACTTTTCCTTTCTGGTTCCTGCGATATGTGTGGTTGTTGAGTTAACTAAAACATTAAACCAACACAAAATGGATATGCTCCTGCAGGGCCATCTCGAAGGAAATATGGACCTTGTGTTGCTGAATAAACCAATCCTTATAGGGCCAGCTTAACAGTAAAAAAAAACAAATTTTGAGCTAAAATTTTGTTAATTTGGATCCTAAGTTTTATTAAGAAATATGTTCGGCCGTATAGTTTACTAAAAACTTTTTAGACCCTATGACTTATAAAAAATATTATGGGTATATCTTTAATTACTATAAAATTGTATAATATGTAAAAAATATTAACAAAAATTTGATCCAAAACAAATTAATAATTCTTTTAGAAAAGGTTTTAAATTTTTTGGGTTATGTGTGAGATCTCGTATCACATGTGCTAAACACCGGCCATCTGCTCCTAAAATTTTTTTTTTTCCCAAACTATAATTTTATTAATATAGAGGGAATAAGGGAGTGATCTCATTACAACCACCTTGTATTAGACAAGGATTTAACATAAAATTAAAGGTACCTAACACATAGACTTAGATATCAACTTTAGAGCATAGATCGAACGAGCATGCTCAGTCACTTAACCCCCAAATCTAATGATGCACCAAGAATCTACAATTGATATTGGGAGGCTACCAACCAAACTCATTGTAGCTTCAATACTCATGTCCTCCCTTGTGATTTAAGTAGACTTCAGAAATTATAAAACTTGTGCCTCCTTACTTACGTTCTTTTTAATGGTAATGGAGAAACAACAACTAATCAGACCTTGCCCAAATGTGATATTTAATTCTAGTGGATGAGACTTAAAGAAGCCGTTTAATCGACTCAACACTTGCTTTAGGAAAGGAGTGGTGAAAGATACGATTCGATTAAACCAAAGAGTTCACCAGCAGCAATTGAAGGAGAATGAGACAGACGAGACAGTCAAACACAGCTCAAGTTGCGTTCTGTCAAGCAGAACGTCGATACACCATCAATGTCGCTTCACCGTAACAATGACTAGTAAACACTCTTTAAGGTCGAACAGTTAGTGGTTAATCAGATGAGTTCCACTACAATTTCCTTCGTAACGGTTGAGTCTAAATAAACTCCGGCGTTGAAAACCATCTATGAATACCAACTCAAGCTACTCTGATAAGGCAGAAATTTACTTCTCCAAAAGTTAGCAAAGAGCACAACAAAACATAATCACCAACAACCTTGATGGAAATTGACCAATTTGATCTATAGATCAAATCTAAGACATGGAAAAAGCTGAGAAGGCGACGACTAGTTCTGTATGGTGACTACCGAAACTTATTATAAGAAACCTAAAAAATAAAAGACCAAAGACACAACAACAGAAGAAGAACATGGAAGCTTGGGACTTGAAGCTCTGAAGAGATAAAGGAAGAATCGGTTAACCCGGGAGAAATGCCGACAAGTACACCGGGAGAAGTGCCGACAAATACGCCGGGAGAAACACCGACAAATACGCCGGGAGAAGTACCAAAAAAAGGCCAGGAAATAGACACAGCGAGACAAACTACAGAGACCAAACCTTCCCAAATCTGACTTGGATCTAAAAAGGAACTAACCAATAACTAAAAATAATATTATAAGCCCAAAACCAATGAAACCTAAACAAGGAAAGACCGATCAAAAGCCAAGAGAGACACACTCGAGACTAATCCGGCGAGACAACACCCTGACAGAAGAAAGGACATTCCTAAAACAGAAGCCTCATCCAACTCTTAACAAGATTTCTAAGAGTCTAGGGCAAACCTAGCATTACGAAAGCAATTACTTAAACAAATAAGTAAAGCCCAACCTTAAAATCTAGCATCTGAAATAAAAAAAACTAAAGAGACGAAAGAGAGACTGATACTCAAACCCAAACGCAGAGCCGGTTTCTCCTATGAACCTCTAACGGCGGAGGTCCAAGACGGAGCAGACAAGTGAAAACCAGAACCCCCCATCGAAGGCCAAAAAACGACAACCACTTGATGGTGATAATCTCGAAGGCACAGACTTGCAAAACCCCGTAAAAGCTAAGACAAGACCACTCCAAGTTTGCCATCACCAGAGCCAACCGAGCCACCACCGAGGTTAGAGACCAAACAACGTGAGATCTGAAATCGAACTCACCGTGAAACAGCTAAAGCAAAAGCCTAAGAAAGGAAATACGGAAGAAACAAGGGCAGTGCCGGTGCTAAAGAAGCCACCGCACACCACCCCACCAGACGTTGACGGCGACGATCTAGAGTTACAGACAATGATGATCAGAGCACCGATTTATTTCTGAGTGGCGAAATTAAAAACAAAAATCAAAGTAAAAGCATACCCAGAAGCTTGATTTCAAAAGCCAGGAAGCTCAGGAGACAATAAGAAGAAAGTAAGAAACCTTGGTCGGAGAAAGAGAACGGAGAAAGATCGATGTTCGGTTTATGATGTAGACACTTAAGCTTTTAATGAAATGATGTTGTAGTAGGTTCTTGGTTGTGTTAATCGGCCTCCGGAGAAGTTATTTTCTTCACGGCGAGAAGAAAGGCGACGGCGAGAAGAAGACGGAGTCGAGAGGGTTTCTAGTTAATTTCTTAAATAAATTTATTTGTGAGGCTCCTAAAACTAATTTTGTTAGTAAATTGTAATTTACGTTGCATATATTATAGCAACCTAGTTCTATTGTAAGGGTCTGACTTGACAACTACACTATAACCCGAATACAAAACGTACACTCTTATGATCTCTGTATAATTGATCTCTCATATATATCAAATTCGAAAACACAAATTAGGGTTCTTGAGAGTGAAAAGTGCCGTTCGGAAATTCAATCAAATTCAAAAAAGTAATTTTTAATCCGGTGATTAGGATGATTTACCTAATGATTTTGGTATTAAGATTCGACTACTCCCTACTACAGTTTAATAGATTAAAAAGAGATTTTATGGAATAAAATTTAAGTTATTAATCGAGTTTTGTCGATATAATGGCTGAAAACAAAAAAACAAATTAATAACAAATTGTTTCATGAATTTTAGCAAGCAATCTTGGAATGATTCATCAGTTTTTGGGTCTAAATATAGGATTATGTGAGGATTTTGTGCTTCTCTTTTCCTATCTCTATAAGCTGTTTCCATATCTAATGTCATAAAACATATAGATTTGGGAATATTATGTAATAAACTACTTTTGGGTACAGAAATTTCAAATATCTATATAAAGTTAGGGCTAGAATCTAAAATTTTAATAAATATTATACTTAAAATTAGGGCAAAACAATTTTCCTGGAGACTCAGTCGACTTTTTAATGGCAAATATTGTGATGCCTCCGCTTCTGATGAGAGAAAGAGAGACAACGATGATTCATATAAAGGAAGAAGTGAAGAAACAGCTATGGCTTTCAGGTCCATTAATTGGTGTAAGTCTTTTACAATATTCTCTTCAAGTCATCTCCGTCATGTTCGCTGGTCATCTCGGTTCTCTTCCTCTCTCTGCCGCCTCCATCGCTACCTCTTTCGCCTCCGTTACCGGTTTCACCTTCCTTGTACGTTCTCTCTTCCTCTCCACCAACGTCATTTAAGATAGGGTTCATGAGATATGTGTCTTTTAAGTTTGTATCAAACGCTGCGTTTTGTTTTCTTGTGGCTAAAACTCTGTCCCAATAAGATATGTTGTGTGTGTGTATGTGCTCAGTTGGGAACAGCGAGTGCATTGGAGACATTATGTGGTCAAGCTTATGGAGCGAAGCTATATGGAAAATTAGGCATTCAAATGCAGAGAGCAATGTTTGTTCTTCTTATACTCTCTGTTCCTCTTTCGATCATTTGGGCTAACACAGAACATAGCCTTGTCTAGTCCACCAAGACAAGTCCATATCAAGTGTTGCTGGCTCATACGCAAGATATATCATACCTAGTCTCTTTGCCTACGGATTACTTCAATGTATCAACAGGTTCTTGCAAGCACAGAACAATTGTGTTCCCTGTCTTTGTCTGTTCTGGATTCACCACTCTTCTTCACTTGCTTCTCTGTTGGTTGTTTGTCTTGAAGACTAGTTTAGGATACAGAGGAGCTACTCTCTCTATATCAGTTTCTTACTGGTTTAATGTCATTCTCCTCTCGTGTTATGTCAAGTTTTCTCCTTCTTGTTCTCATACTTGGACTGGGTTTTCAAAGGAGGCTTTTCAAGATATTTATGATTTTTCTAAGATTGCTTTTCCTTCAGCAGTCATGGTTTGGTAAGTGATCAGATATATAGTATTCGCATTGTTCAGGTTTTGTATCTGGATCTAATGGATTCTGTTTGAAACAGTTTGGAATTGTGGTCCTTTGAGCTTCTTGTTCTTGCCTCAGGGCTTTTTCCTAATCCGATTTTAGAAACTTCAGTGCTTTCAATCTGGTAGAATTTGGTTATCTTTTGTCTTATGTTTTAATTGCTAAGTGTTTGCACTTGTTTGTTATACTTGATCAACTCAATGTTCTACAATTTTTCAGTCTAAATACTTCACTAACAATCTGGCAGATCTCAGTTGGTCTTGGTGGTGCTGCGAGATCAGTCACAAAAAATCTACTAAGATCACATAACATTCTAATCAAACTAACCAGTAGTTTCATTGCAGCATAAGGGTCTCAAACGAGTTAGGAGCAGGGAATCCACAAGTAGCAAAATTGGCTGTATATGTCATTGTAGGCATAGCAATAGCTGAAGGAGTTGTAGTTATAACGGTTTTGTTATCGATTCGAAAGATCTTTGGTCATGCTTTTAGCAGTGATCCAAAAATCATTGCCTATGCAGCATCAATGATATCAATTGTCGCTTGTGGAAACTTTCTTGATGGTCTCCAATGCGTTCTCTCAGGTTCAACAAGTCAATTTCTTCTTATACATCCGGTTAAGCAATCAGAATTCCGGTTCGGTTAGTGGTTATTGATTTATGGTTTCAGGGGTTGCACGAGGATGTGGATGGCAGAAAATTGGAGCGTGTGTAAATCTTGGAATCATATTATCTTGTTGGAGTTCCATTAGGCTTATTACTTGGTTTTCATTTCCACATTGGTGGTCGGGTAATAATCTCACATTCCGGTTTACTCGTTTCAAACCATAATAAATTGTAATTTTTGTGATGTAAAATTGTTTTGTTTTGTAGTGTCTTTGGCTGGGAATTGTGACAGCATTGGCTGTACAAGTGTTGTGTCTTTCATTAGTCACTATATTTACAAATTGGGATAAAGAGGTAAAAACATTTTAACAGACCGGTTTAATATTATAGAATTACTTTATAACCCAATGTGATTTTGTTTCTTGTTTTACACGAATAGGAAAAAAAAACCTTCAAATAGAGTTGGGTCTTCTGGTGAAAAAGATGGTGACATCGAGTGATCAAACTTCCAATTTGAGGAAAAAACATTAAAAGATGCAAATGAGCTTTATCAATGTTAATCAATAAAATGGCTATTGTTCTTCTATGTTCATATTGAACTTGGAATTCGAAGTACATATTGTCTAAAATTGATCAAAATATATTATGAAACTTGTCATTTACTTTTAAGCATTTAGAAAAATTTGTTTGACAAAAAATAATAAACATTTAATTGAATTAGTGAGTGTAAAACAAGATAATTTTTTAAAAAAGCAAAACATCCGACTAAATCAAAATATATGTATAAATAATTTTTAAAAAAAAGTTATTTCGTGATATATGTGCCTGGAAAACCGTATCGAAAATTAAAATGGGTATCCAAAATATGAAAAATACACCTATAACCTAATAATTACTATTTTTTTGTCGTAATTTTATTAAGATAGAGGAAGAATGGAGTAATCCTATTACAATCACCTTGTATTAGACAAGGATTTAACAGAGATTCAGAAGTACCTAAAACATAGACTCGAAAATCAACATTTAAATCTTAGATCGAACGAGCTTCCTTAGGCACTTAATCACCCAAAGCCAATGAGAAACCAAGAAACTACAATTGATATTGGAAGGTTACCAACCAAACCCATTGCAGCTTCAATTATCATGTCCTCCCTTGCGATTTAAGTAGACTTCAGAAATTATAGCACTTGTGCCTCCTTATTTACGTTCTTTTTGATGGTAATGGAGAAGCAACAACTAATCAGACCTCGCCCAAATCTGATATTCAATTCTGGTGGAGGAGACTTAAAAAAGCCGTTTAATCGACTCAACACTTGCTTTAGAAAAAAGAGTGATGAGGGATACGATTTGATTAAACCAAGGATTTCACCAGCAGCAAGTGAAAGAGTATTAGACCGCCTAAACAATCGATCACAGTCTAAATTGCGTTTCGTCAAGTGGAACGCCGATTCACCATCAATGTCGCTTCACCCTAACAAGGACCGGTAAGCACTCTTTAAGGTCGTACAGTTAACGGTTAATCAGACAAGTTCCACAACAACTTCCTTCGTAACAGTTGAATCTAAATAAACTCTGACGTTGAAAACCATCTGTGAATACCAACTTAGGCAACTCTGACAAAGCAAAGATTTACTCTTCCAAAAGTTAGCAAAGAGCACAGCAACACATAATCACCAACAACCTTGATGGAAATTGACTAGATTGATACATAGATCAGATCTAAGACATGAATATGCTGAGAAGACGACGACTAAATCTGGATGATGACTACTGAAACTTATTATATGAAACCTAAAAAAAAGAAAAGACCAAAGACACAACAAAAGATGAAGAACATGGACCTTGGGACATAAAAATTCGAAGAGATAAAGTATAAACCGGTTAACCCGGGAGAATTGTCGACAAGAACGCCGGGAGAAGTGTTGACAAATATACTGGGAGAAATACCGACAAGAGCGCCGGGTAACAAACACCACGAGACAAAACAAACAGAGACCAAATAGGAAATGGTCGGAATCTAAACACTAAGACATCAACAAAGCTAACAATACTAACGTAGGCAACAAGAACTAATACAAGCCAAAACAGAGGGAAAGAAATAGACCGAACCATAGATAGACGGTGGAAGGATACCAGAGAAGCTCAAAGACCCTCCTGCAAAGCTTCTTTCCTCCCGCAAAGTTTCATAATTTTTTATGTGGTGGTGTCACAGTCAGTTGGTATGGCTTCACACAGTGTGGTGTTGTCTGGCTTAGCGAATAATTACTATTTCTACCATATAATTTTTTAATATTTATTTAATTATTTTCATAAATCTAACTTAACGTATCTAATTAGGTAGAAAAATAACTTGTTTACTTTTTTTTTGTCGATAATTGGATCGACAAGACACGATCTATAACCAAAACTCACACCTTAAATTTTTCTTTCATTTGTATCGGGGAGGGATAAAACTCCGGTGTTTGAGAATTTGTAAAATAACCACTACCACTGGATCGCATGTCTTCGACATTTTCCTTATATTTTATGTTATGTTTTATTTTTCTAAATTAATTATAAAATTATAAGAGATGATGTATTACCAAATTATTATGGTAAGGAAGATGCAAAATCCATTTACAAGAGTGTGAAACTTTTGTGAAATTAGAACTTTATTAAATTGATTAGATAAAGCTAATTTCTTAAAAAGCTGTGGTTAATATTTCTTAGTAAAGTGATATAATAATGGGTAATTGAGAAAGTACATACGTGTATTTGTAATTTTAGAATCAATTGCGGAATTTTAGGATAACGATCTAATCTTTCTTTACGATTTAACGTGTCATACCATTTTCATCATCATATCTTACAAATTATGCCATGCTCGCCAATATATTTTCCAATTAAACAAGTCATCATGTTTCATAATTGTTTAAAACAAAATTGAAAATTATATATGTAAATATGTAATAAGTTAAAAGATAGGAGGATAAAGAAACTAATCAAATGCAAAAGAAAATCATAATCGTTGTTATATTATAGAGTTTTGGTTTGCTTTTTCAATGGAGATGAAAATAAAGTAAGCTTTTGATCATCTTTATGCATAAGAACCTTCTGAATGAAAAAATTAAGCTTAACTTTTTTCTTTTATATAACACATCTTTCGGCTTTGTGTCTATTGTAAACTGATTTTTGTTTAAGTTCTTTAATATATTTAATTTAAATCATATTTTCCATCAAATCATTACAAGCTTATACTAGTGAAAATGTCTTATATACATGCATTATGCATCTTATATATAGAAACTTATATACCCTTTTTAAAAAAATTAGTTGGTAAACCTAGGATTACATTTATCAAAGTTAGATATTTAGTTATAATTTTTTCAGCATAAAAACTTCCGACCGTGTATATTGTATTTTTTCTGATGAGTTTGTGTTTTTTTATCACTACAATATTGTTATATATGATCAAGTTTTATTTGTAATTTACCGGATGAGTTAGTTTTACTGGCAATATTTCATGTAGGGGCATCTCAGAGGTCACTCGTCCGAGTCAATTCGAAATTCCAGGTTTAAAAATGAAGAAAATGAAATTGTAATTTATTTATGCAAAAAATAAAACTTTAACAAGAACAAAAAAGTTTTAGTTAATTGTAATTTTGTTGTAGTTAAAATTTATTCAAAAATAAAATTGAAAAGGAGAGTCAAATCAATCCGGGCGTGGCGGGATGGGTTATTGGAAACTCTGTAGAAGACAAAAAAAGGGTATTATTATTTTTACCATTTTACGTTAATATTCCAGCCTTTGCGTGATTTTTTGGACAATCTTTCTGTTTTCCTTTTAAGAATAGCTTCATGCACTGCATTTTTTTTTTGAAACTAATGCACTGCATATTGTGTAACCAAAAACGTTGTAGTATATAACAATTCTAAAAGATATATTTTTCTCAGTTATATTCGGAGAATTTAAACTATGGATGAGTTTTGTCGATCTAATGGTTATTTGGTGCCAAAATAGATTGGAGACAACCAATCAAATCACCTACTTTTTCTCGGCCAAAAAATAGGTGATTTGATTGGTTGTCTCCGATCTATTTTGGCACCAGATGATAAGTTTGAATTCTATCCAATTTTAATCGAAATTTTTTGGCATTGATGGAACCTTATTATCTAATAATTAGGTTAAAAAAAGATACATATATTCTTCTCTTGACATATCCCATTGGTTGAATGAGTAAAAGATGACCCATTGTGTTCTCTAGAGGGCAATGAAGTTGTTGGTTTTTCTTTTTGGACTTTATATAACATTATGATGATTTTCCAATTTTTATTAATTTAACTTTATAAAATGAAATTGTCAACAGCTTTCATATTAGTAGAAATAAATAAATTAGGTGAACATGAGATTTGTAAAATTATGATTTGAAGTAATTAACGAGATTGTTGCATTAATATCTGATGATCCCGTTAACTTTAATTACATATACAAAAAAAAGATTGATTATAACAAATCTCAAGCCTAATCACAATATATCTCTCACTTCTACTTTAATGTAAGTTACATGCAAACCAAAAACAACCAAAAGATTGAGGAACAATTAAAGGGTTAAACATCTGAAACCCTAACTTCATGTCAAAGCAAACATGGGAGATCGATGAACAGTCTTATACTCTCTTTGTTGTATAATAATATATATAAAGAAAGAGAAAGTGTAGAGAGTGATCATGGAGACAACAAGGCTTGAATACCAATGTCGTTGTGTTTTCGTGAAGGACCAGAAGCTGGAACAGGTAAATGTCTTGGCAAGAATCCTAAGAAATGGCCTCTTCTCATTGTGTTTGTGTTGTGATCATCATACGGGTTCCTATAGAAAACACTTGATGATGATGAGAATCTTGAGGCGTCACAGTGATGAATGAAGAAGAAGCAGAAGATCAAAAGAAGAAGAAGAAGAAGCAGAAGAGATTGTGGGTTTATTGATAATCTTCTTCTGCAATAATGTTGATGTGTAGGAAACATTTCAGCGTTTACAAAGTTGAATTACAGAGAAGAAGATGTGTTTTGGTTTGTTTGAGATTTGGGGAAGTGGGTCTTTGTGTGTTTGGAGTGTTGTTGAGGATTTGTTGATTGAGTAAAAGATAGTAAGTAGTGATGAGATCAGCAGATTCAGAGAGACAGAGAAAGAGAACGAGACGAGCTTTGAAAGCAATCCCCTTTTGAATAAGTCTTTACTTACTTTGGCTGCAACTACAATTATAGTGGCCAATAAAACAAACCCTAAAAAATAAATAAAGGTAAAAGGAAACTGAACATTCGTTTAGTGTTTCTTAATTATTTAATCATCCCTAAGAAAGTGTCTTAAATAATTTTTATTTTATAAGTAAACGATTACTCTTTTGCGTGGATATGTATACGAATTTCTTAATCCAAAATTTTGATTATATATAGATTGAAAAAATATATTATGGATTTATAATTTATTATATTTTATACATGTCGTGTCAGGTGGACCGGGGGACATGAGAAGCAGACTATAAGGAAGCAAATAAAATATTAAAACAGAAAAAAGCCAAAATATTATTTTCTGAGATAGTTTTACCTTTTCATTTCTTTAGATTATACTATGATACACTTTTTTGTTATTTTAATTTAGTTTTACGAAGTTTCTGAAAAGGAATTTCCACTCTCCTTACTTAGTTTGAAGTTAATATATATTTAATATTACTTCTATTATCTCCACAAAAGGTAAATATTTTTAATTTTTTACCCATCATATTACACTCAATTTTTTAATAATTGATAAAGTTTGATCCATAATTTATATCTCCTTGAACTATAACCAATATCACACAAGATTATACAGGTTTTTAGAATCAATTTATGGTAGAAAGAATATAAAGGTGAGCATTTAACCTTTTTACTAAATGCATATCTCCATCTATTTATACTAATTAAAACAATAAAATCTCTTTTTAAGTGATTGAAATAGCAAACTAATGTAGGTAACAGTATCCTCACCCAAAAAATTAAGGTAATAATATAGGCCTTAATTCTTACTAAGTTGAATCTAACTTTCTCTCTGAGCTCTAGTAACTTGTAAACCCAATCACTACAAAAAATTTTAATAGCATTTGATAAACTGCTATTAAAGATGAATTTGTAATTTTGGTTATTATATAATAGCATTTGATAAACCACTACAAAAAAATTGACATATTGTGACAATTATATTGTGACTATAAATATTAGTAATAATTTGTAACGTTTTATATACAATTTTGTTACGAATTTTGTTTGTTGCGAATTATTGTGACTCTATTTCGTAATGATCTGTGACAAAATTATTACTAGATTTATTCGTCACAAGTATATTGTGACATATTTGTTACTAATATGCATTTGTGTCACTTGTATTGTAACCATTTACAAATTGTCACAAATTCGTAACAATATTTTAATATTGTTACGAAATATGTGTTATTGTGACGACTTATTACGTATCAATACAAATTTTTTCTTGTAGTGAACGCTAAGAAAATTTTTCATTCAGCGGGAACCTAAAATCACTTATTCCACCAAATACTTGGTGAAAAGTTTCAGTTTTTTTGTATTTACCCTCTTTCTTGAAAAACCCTATGAGATCAGTTGTTCTTTTCTTCTGAAAGAAAAAGGGCCACACCTAGGATAAGTGTTGGATTCTCCATCTAGATTAAGCTAACTCAACTATTGCTACTTGTCATGTAGGATTAAAACCAAATTAATATTATATTGAATGAATGTGTAGATTTTGTCAATTTATTCGATATTAATTATGCAAAACAGGATTATTGTATATATATAATAGCAAAAATTGACCCAAAATATATATATATACAAATAGCAAACAAACCACATAGCGATGAAAATTAGTCATCGTATAATTTTATTACAGCATATTTAACTATTGCTATAATATCTTCATATATCATAGCACACATAAATAATGCTATGGTATGTGCCGAACCTATTATAAATGCCGATGTCATAGTATTTAGGAAAACACTGTATAACATGTATGATAGTATATTTTTCGTGCTAACAATGTACATTTTTTTTGTAGTGAATATACATGAAATTGTTCAAAAATAAATGTAGTATCTTACATTATTACATAACGGTTTATGATATAATGTTTATATAAATCATTGAAAGGATCAATGAATTCAGAGAAATAATAATTAAGAATAGCAAAGATTGGATGGTCAATGAAGGAAGATATTTGGGACCCAAATCCCCCAAAGTTGAGGTTAAGACAATGGAAAGTGGGAACATTGTTCCTTTGTCCTTTCATATTATAATATTCTCACTGTTGGTTTCTTGCATCTCTTGTAGCCTGTAGTGATTGATGAATGAGCCAACCATTTTTTGTCCAATTACTCCATAAATAAAGCTTTGCTGTTTTTGTGCTACTTTCTTAAACGATGTGTTTTGTGTTCTTCTATTGATCAAACTGGCTTGTGAATAAACAATGTTCGTCAAAACATGATTTCCTCAGCAACTTTCATTCAATTAGTAATATAAAGAAATTTATTAGCTTTTCAACACATAACAAATTTCCAACAAATTTTATTTCTTGATTTTAGATCGTCGGAAATTAAATACATTCAATATTTGGTACAAAAATCACTGGACTTCTTCATGCTAGATAGGATTACAATATCAAATTCACATTCACAATACTTCAGAACTTTCAAAATATTTGTAAGTATTCTGGCAATTAACCATAACCGTATAATGGAATTTGAGTTATAGATAAAATATTATTGATATAATTGTGATATGAGAAAAGAAAGAAAAACAGTAAAGACTATGATGTTTACGGATTAAATGGAAATTTCAAAACATCATTGCCCTACATTGACAAGAAAATAACATAATTGCGATGCTTTTTTAATCATCAAATTCAAAGCCCATGGGCTTATATAGTCCCATTAATGGTTACTTATATTACTTTTCTAAAAGTTGTTTTTTATTTGGAGTTTTGACGGCACTTTACTAAAGGTTTATTTTTCACAAATTTTTAATTCACTCGTGAATGCCTTACATATGTGTTTCTGATTTATTTAATTAACCTGAATTTCCGTATGTATATTTATAAAGCTTACTTTTATCCATATGCATATTGATAATTTCTAAAGGAAAATATTAATTTATCAATATTTACCGATTTGAAATCTTTGGTTTGTTCAATTTCAAACTATGCGGCTTGAACTTATATGCATATTATTCTTTTAACTTTACAGTTTTTGGATGATTAGCTAGAGATAAACAAAAGCAAACATACAAGTTTACAAAACTGGGGAAATACAAAATTCTAAACCAGTAAAATATAAGATATTTTACATATTAAATCGGCGAAAAATAAGTTATTTCCAGAAAATTTGAACTAAAAATAAATTACGGATGAAATAGACTCGTTAATTCATAATTCCAAACTCGAATATCAAAATTATTAGTTGTTATACGAAACTCAAGCAGATGGCGTAACCTTTTATGATGAATTTATGTACCTCACACATAAATACAAAACTATTTAAATTGGGTAGAATGAATCCAAAATCCAAACTGTGCTATACCTTGAAAAGAAACCTCTTTAAAGACAAAATCGATGACAAAGTAAATGGTAAACATAGACAAAAGATAAAAAGACATAATTTTTTCAAAGATGACGAAGTCAAAAAAAACAAAACCGATTAAATGGTGCTTAGATAAAGTCTAATAAAAGGACATACCACAAACAAGTCATAAAAGTACAAATAAAGAGGGATTCCGAACCTCTTCACATGAGTAACCCAACCCAACCGAACACATCACTCGAACGAACCGGGGAAAAAAATTAAATGAGCTAACTCGGCAGCAATTAACCAGACCTAATCAAAACCTAACTAGATAGGACTAGACTAGTAGGGGTTAAACAACCATGGCTAAAATTAACCAAAACCAACATGCAGAGAAGAAGATCGTGAAACCAAGATGATGTAATCGATGATTAATCTAATATTTAGAATTTGAAAATCATGCCATACATAAAATAGGGTAAATTCCAAATTCTGGTTGGGTAAATTCGGTTGAAAATAATTGTACATGAGTACAATCTTAGATAATAATAAAAATTGTGTATGAGTATACTATAATGTATAATCCACATGAGCAAAATACCCACTCGTACGCTCAAAATGCTTTTTGATTATTTCATGTAAACAAAACCTTTAAATTATGAATTTAGCTTCTTCTCCCTTTGATTATTATTATGAGTGATCCAAAGTCTTCCCTTATATCAAGGAACAAAACTATGATCTGTATTCCACCAATGATGATGCTTCACACCAAAATATAAAAGTTGATTTTTATTCAAATTATTTGTAATTCGCACGCCAATGTCTTTTTTTTTAAATATTGCATTTAATTCATTAGAAAAAGTTGTTGGCATTAACTCATATTTGGTTAATGCGTGTGCATCACCATTAAGCTCTCTATTAATAAAAACAAAGGTTATTGACTTAAAGAACGATGCAAGCTGTACGATATCTTCGAGGATCCCGTATAATTCCTTCAGTGCTTTGTTTTTGTGAATAGCTTGGATTAAGCTTTTTGAATCTGATTGGAGTTTAATGGAGCCGAGACCAAGGGATTTCGGTTTTTCCAGAGCCAATTTCACCACCATAGCTTATGTGATTAGAGGAGATTTGACATTGGAAACTCAATCCTCTACTTACGTTTTCCGATCTAAATCCTGATTGAGTATTACAGCTAAACGTGCTTTCTCATTTTTTTATTCCATGGTACATCTGGAGATGTTGTAGCTCTAACTGGGAAGTTAAATGATTCGCACGCCAATGTTTATTTATCATTATTCACATGTATATAATTGCTTTGTGATTCCTAATTTTACTCCCATCATCTTCCTTAATTACCCGTAGCGTGTGAATATCTTCATCATTACTATTTCATATTATCATTATTCTTTCTCTCGATCCTTTATCATATTCATTATCCACTAATTTCACTCTTTTCATTTTTTCATATAACCAATTACTATAATCCCTAAGAGCCAATACAATATATTTCTATCTATATTTAAAATATTCAGGCGTATATTGATCATTACTACAATTTTATTATCATTATTCCTTCTTCCAATCTTTATCATTCATCATCTACAAATTTCTGTCTTTTCAATTTTTCATATAATCTATTACTATAATCTCCAAATTACAATATAGTTTTTTATCTGTATTTATATAAAAATATGCAAGCATAGATCGACAACAAGACCCGATCTATTGCTTAAGTTTTCCAAATGGAACAGGGTGAGATTCGAACTCACCACTTCATGCCTAGTTAAATCAGGAACAAACCAACTGAACTACATGTTTACATTTCAGTCATTCAAGCATATATTTTGTTTATTATGAATAAGTTATGAGGAAAATGTTCAAACAAATACTGTCTCCGGAAATATTTGTTAGTAAAATGCAATTTTATATAATCACTTTCCTCGAATGATAATTAAATTCAAAGTAGTTACTTAATGCAATGGATTAATGAATAGCAAACTTCATTTTATGTTTTTATGTTAGGGTCCCTTTGTGTTATTTTATAGGGTGAATTGGCAAAATGACATTAGATAAGTTGGAAATTCTCGAAATGACAATGCTTATATGTTAATCGGCAATCTAACTTTCATTGTCCAATTTAACCCTACATTCTTATCTGAAATAGTTAATCTAATTAAAAAATATGAGATAAATAGAATATGGTGTTAGAAGAGAGAGAAAGACATATGAAATGATTTGGGATGCTCCGATGATCCGATAATAATATATATAACACGATAATGATATAGTTAATAGTATAATACAAATCATACATGATAAGAAATTGTGTAGATTGATAATATTTTGTTTGAACATATAATAAGTTGGATATATAGAAGTAACATGGAGAATTAGGATGAATAAGAGGGGTTTAAATGAGGAATATGAGAGAGTTGTTGGATGTATAGAAATAATGAAGAATTTATGGTGATAACTATAAATATATTGTAACAAATTTAAAGATAAACATCACAAATAAAAACATATAAAAACATGATAATAATATTGTTAGCAACATTTTTTAATAATGAACATGTATATGTGTTAAGACAAACGCATGCTACTTATAGGGTTATTTTGGTCATTATTTGACCACAATAACCTACACTTTTCCCACTTGTCATTTTACCAATTTCCAACTTATTTTTTGTCATACACTCAAATTTCCTTATCTTATACACATTTTTCTACAAACTTAGTAGGATGAGTAATCAAAGTTAAGAAAAAAATTAAAATATAGATACACATAATCATCAATGTACACACAATATTATATATATATATATATATATATATATATAAAGTAGAATGTTGCTCTTTTCTTAGAGTGCCACATCATTATCCACCTTTAAATCAAATTTTAATTTTAAAACTATAACTAAAAACAAATAAGAAATTTATCGGATACATATACTAACTTATTATTTAAATTAAAACTAATACCACAATTAAAGATATAATATAATACCACACCTCTCATAATTTTATAATTAAAATGTAATACCATAATTAAGAAAAAATTATAAACAGTATCTTAATTTAAAAATAAAACTATAAATTTACCCATCCATTTTATAATTTTGGATTAAATAATAAAACTAGATTTACAAAGATGTAGTAGGTTTTTGTTTTAAACTCAAGAAAAACTAAATAAAACCATTAAATTAAATTCTCTAAGAAATTGTTACAAGAATTATTATCAAATTAAATTTATTACATATATGTAGAATATTCACGAATATAGTCATATATAGTGAAGAAGATGAAAGTTTCAAGTAAGTTAAACATTTCATTTGTAATGGTTAAATATTATAATATGTTTGAACGTATTTTATTCAGCTTCATACGTTTTGTTTATGCAGATGTTGACAATGTCTCTTCGTATTCCTCATTCAATATGTGTAAGACAATAAATTCATACTTAATAAAAATACAATTAAATTAACTTGAGTAATGACAAATTGTACTAACTATATTGTCTTTAATCAACAAAATGTAACTTTTCTCTCTCTTTTCTATTAAATAGATCATTTGGTAATTTCTACCTAACATTATCACATACTAAAATTTTACTCTCTCAAATTTTCAGCAAATCAATATGAAAACCTCTCATATCCCTTTTTCCGATTTGAAAGCTGATTGAAACTCTCAACATGTCATTGCAAGACTTTAGCAATTTCAAAAAGCCTCGTAATGTCAAAAAAAATGGAGAATTTATGACACAGATGTCAACATGTTGCTGCTTGATGAGAAAGTATAATGATATCCATGATATACGTACAATAAACTATTTAATTAAAACATGAATTTCTATTGACTTTCTCCCACTCTTGCAGTCAAATTCTATCTGAATGGCCGTCACCAACTAGTGTATATATATATATATATTGTCAAATCTAAAATTGAAGTAAGAAATTCACGGGTGCAACTATTGTAAAAACATGGTCAATAAATAAGTGAATAAGAAGTGAATGATGTTGAATTGAAGTAGGGAACACGACATTAGATATGTTTATTCTTCATGTGATCCAAACAAGTTGCGTCTTCCAATGGAAACCTCTTAATTATACAACCCACACTTTTGGAACTCCATTCTTCTTCTATATATCTCTCTATCTTCACCTAACATAATTTATTATTTTAAACTCTTTAGCTAGAATACTACAAAATTTATATATTGAGCTTTCATTTTGAATATACCTCATCATAAAATCATCTTTGCTACTTCACTATTTACACCATAACAAATTTATAGAAACCTAATAAATCCTAATTGATCTCTTATCAAATGAAAATAAAATCGTGATTTCTTTTTTAAAAGATAAATTAAAGTTACCAAATATATCCTTATATAAGAGGACAAATGAAAATAATTGTCCACCAAGAACAATAATGGATGGATGAGATGATGAGTGTGAGGTAATTTTATTAAAAGGTGAGATAATGGATTTTGTCGTAGATTTTTTTCCAATTTGGCATAATTGCTAATTGTAGTCAATGATCTTCCATCATTATTTTCTATTTTCTTTCGGGGCAATGTTTAGCCTATTTATTTTATATACGCAATTAGCAATTATATGCTCACGGGTTAATTTATAACATACTCAAATTTGATATATCTCTGCCATAAGAATGATTATAAACAATTATAAATCCATAAAAGATATTAAAAAAAACTACATAATTACCATCATTTAACTTTAGATAAGAACGTGCTATGTTTTTGAATTAAAGGTGTTGGATCCAAGTCTATTCAAAGGTTGTTAATTAAGATCTTAAGTTCTTTTTAACGGCTATTAATTATGATATTGACCTTAAGCTAATCTTAAGACACAAGATAATCAAAATGAATGATTCACGAGTCAGCAACCATTTCATTTCTGAAAACTCAAATATTTTGTAACATCTAAGTTTGACATTTAAATTAGGCCAACAACTTTCGGTCACCGCATGTATAAAATATCAAAATCAAAGGTAGTTTATGTTTTTTTTTTGTATTCAATGTACGAAACTGTCAAATTATGCATGCAAAAATAAATAAATGAATGGATACAGCAAAGTATATATGAAAAAGAAAAAAAAAACGTATTTAATTGAATGATATGGACTTATGTATTAATGTCATCGAAACTTATGTTATTTTTTTTTTCAACCAATATAATATTAAAAACAATACCACAAGCTGAGGAAAAAATTTATAATACTAAGCCATTAATTAATTCTTTAATAGAACGAACGAGATCATCAATTTTATAATTTAAAAATTTCGGAATTATATGAAAAGAAAATATACAAAAAAATGATTTTAACCAGAGAAACTCTTTTTTGTAAAGTTGGAAGGCCAACTATTCCTTATGTTATTTTATTGATACAAATGGCACAACCGTGAGGAACGAAATCAATGCTTATTAAATAAACACAAGGAGCAGACTCGAATCCATTGAATTTGAATTATTAAATACTGCAACCTCTAACTTGTTAGCCAGTTATACAAAATTAGGCAGTCCATCCATTATATTTATATTACTTCTAGACAACTAAATGTTTTTCATCACAACAAAAGTATTATAAACATATTCGTATTTGACCAAAAGATAACAATCATAAAAAATGAAACGTATTTGCTTTTCTTTCAGAATCAAAACAAACACCATCGCTTAAATAACAAAATTATCAAATTTTGTTAAACATTAACACACAACTTAAAAGATTTTATAACAAAATATATTCGGCCACAACCAAAATCAGCTTTAGTATATGTGTACCACATATTGCTATTTTGCTGACTCGGAGTTTGTTTTGAGTAACACAAATATTATAATGTTGCTTCGTAATGATTGTTTCGGGTCTGTCATTAAAAATATTTAATTTTGATAATTTTCATGAAAATGTACTAAAAATAGGACAGATATGGACCAAGGCCATGTGGTCTCGACGAGACAGAAAGAGCCCCTCGTGCAGAGATATGGATCCCACAATCCCACACGCTTCTGGCTTCCTAACTCACACGTGTACCAAACTTTGTCACCGTTGGTCAAAGTCTTTCCATCAACAACAGACCTAACGGTTACGACTTGACCCAGCCAAACCATCTCTGATTTTTGACTCATGACCAGATACCTAGTTGAATCTTCTATATTTAATTTCTGACTTGTCATTTAGAATTAATAGCTGTAATATTTGCTATTATTTTATTTTAGCTAGGCTAGGATGAAATCAAATTCCAAAGAGGGTTGTTTTTTATCATGATCATTAGGGGGTTTATTTAAGGTGTAATTTAGAAATCTATTTAAGATTTATAAATTTAGGTAAAACTATTTGATTTTAAAATTATATTAAGTAGATTTTACAAATGCAACCAAAAATAATACTCCTTCTGTTCCATAAAGTTTGATTTTCTAAATATATATTTTTATTTCACAAAGTTTGATTTTTGAAATATTTAATTTTTTTTTTTACAAAATAATTCATTAAACTAATGGTTATATTGATTACATTATGAATGTACAACTAGGATTCTAGTCGACTTAAGGTAGTGGTCATGCAATATTTTAACATTTTAATTAATTGTTTTTTTTTCTTAATTTTTTTGCAAATTACAAAAAATCAAACTTCATGAAACAAAGAGAGTAAATATTGAGTAAATATTTGAGGCTTTGTATTTTAAAGAGAAATTTATAACCAAATTCACTCAAATCCATTAAAAATACAAATACATTCTCAAATATGTAATGTTGAAAAATATGAAATTTTAGTTAAGATTTATTAATGATAGAATTAATAAAGGATGATTTTAGGTAAGATTTACAAATGGTTAGAACATACCCCTAATTCTACGTAACATGATTTTAAATAAGATTTAAAAATTAATGATTAAATAACACTATTTTACAAAAAAATCAAATTCATTAAAATACCATCAAAATAAAACCACTCCACATGAAAAAACCCCAAATATATGAAGTTATTGGGCCTTTGGAATATTATTATTCAAAAAGAAAATATAAAATGTTTTTTATTATTTTTAATTAGGTTAAAAACGATGACGCAAGCGTGCGTTTGACTCTCTCTTTAAACCCACCTCCACTAACTTCTTCTTCTTCTTCTCATCTTTCACTTTGCATCATCGTTTTGTTTTTCTCTCCCAACTTTAAATTCCCGCTATTTTCTCGCCAGTTTGTCTTGCAATCGATGGGAAGAGATGAAACCGAGACGTACATTACGGTGCCTAGTTTCTTCAGGTGTCCGATATCTCTTGATGTGATGAGATCTCCAGTTAGTCTTTGCACCGGCGTGACCTATGATCGAGCCAGCATTCAGAGATGGCTCGATGGAGGCAACAATACTTGTCCCGCTACTATGCAGGTTCTCCGAACTAAGGATTTTGTTCCTAACCTCACGCTTCAACGGCTTATCAATGTCTGGTCCGATTCCGTTGGCCGTTACGCCACCACTAATTTTTCGGCTCCGGATCCACCGTCTGGTAGAGAGGTTTTGACGAAGGAAGAAGTGAATGAGTCGTTGAAGCGATTGTGTCTCGAGAAGGATGATGAGGTTCGGATGAAGATTTTGTCGAGGATTGTTCGATTCGTGAAGGATTCCGACGCCAATAGAGAGTTTCTCTCGGCCAAGAAGGACTTCGTACCAATGCTCGTCGTTATCATACGCATGAAGACGAAGATCGAGCTTATTCTTCTTGCGATGCGGATTTTGGATACGATCAAGGGAGGAGATGATCGGGAACGGTTATCGAGTCTGATGTTAGCGAGCGATGAGGGAGATTGCTTAACGGCGATTCTCTTGGCGATTCAGCGCGGAAATGTGGAATCAAAGATCGAAACCGTAAGGGTTTTGGAGTGGATCTCCTTCGACGCTCGATCGAAGCTGATAATCGCAGAACATGACGGGATTTTACAAGAGCAGGTCAAATCAATCAGCACAGACTCCGATCCGAGCCTGATCGAAGCAAGTTTATCATTCCTAATCACAATCTCCAAATCAAAACGCGTGAGATCGAAACTAATAGCCGCGAAAACAATCACAAAGATCAAAGACATTCTTCTAATGGAGACAACAACCGTCCCGGTGACGGAGAAATCGCTGAAGCTGTTAGAGACACTTTCGTCAAAGCGAGAAGGGAGATCGGAGATTTGTAGCGCAGACAATGGAAAATGCGTGGAAGGAGTTGTGAAGAAGCTTCTGAAGGTATCGACGACGGCGACAGAGCACGCTGTGACAATTCTGTGGTGTCTGTGTTACGTATTCCGGGAAGATAAGAAGGCGGAGGAGACGGTGGAGAAGAGTAACGGATTAACAAAGCTTTTAGTGGTGATTCAGAGCAACTGTTCGGCAATGGTGAGACAAATGGCGAAAGATCTGATTAAAGTGTTGAAGCTTAATTCATCTGCTTATGCTTTAGCTGCTTACCAGACCAAGACCACTCATATTACACCATTTTGATATTAAATTATTATATAGATAAATATAAATTTCATAAGTAGATAATGTGAATCCTAAGAAAATTTTTGTTACTGTGATCAATTTCACTACTATGTATTTTTAGTTTCCATCCTTGTTTTTTTTCTCCTTCTTTTATAATTGAGAATATAACATCTAAACTCAATCAGAAAAAACAAATTTAATATGTTATTCATTTCTAGAATTTTATAATTTAGTTTGCAGAACAATATAACACCATTAGTTTTTTATTATCAACGATTGGATCGACAAAACCAATTCATAACTCAAACTTTAAATATCATCACGCGAAATTACATATCTGCTTGGAATTATTCGCCGGTGAAGAATTTTCGAAAATTGGAATAATGATTTTGTTTGTTTCTTCTAGTTTTTAGTATATCGCGTTTAAAATTATAAAATAAATATATTGGCTCATAGTGATAAGTATTTATCGCGTGATATCATCTTTATAGATTCGATACTTCCAACGTTATTTTCAGCCGTTTCAAATAATATAATATGTTAGCAAAAAAGACAAATAATTTTTTTGTCTTTATAAAATTTATTCATGTTTCACACTAAACTCTTAACATTAAAGCATGTTTAAAGAAGTATACTGGCAATTCAAATTTTTTGATTGAGGTGCATACTTTAAAGATATATGAAGTTTTTCAAATCCTAGTGTTCATCAGTTAGTATATAAATTGAGAAGCAACAAGTTAATAGAACAATATTAAGTTTTAACTCGATTGATTAGATGGTAGGTAAGGGACTATCTATAATCTATCTAACTAGTAACTAGTTTGATTTGTTAGTCAAGTCTATAAATAAAACTCTACTGGCTAGATACTTATAATACACTAGAATTCAATTATTAAAATGACAGATAGATAATCTAAAATATGGTCCATTGAATCTGACCAAAAGTTGTATTAACGAAAGTTAAATGGATGGTTATATGATTTTGCATAATACTAAACCAAAAATAAAGGAATAAGGTTCCTTTGGATTGAAGTGACAAACGAAAAAATGGTCTCTAACGTTGCAACATTTTATGCTTTTATGGTCATGCCTCTCTCATACCCACCCACTTTTTTTTTACATTCATTTATTCGAATTTTGATTTGAATGGTACTTGTTTCAACATATTGTTTTCAACATTTTATCTTTTTATCTATGTCATAAAACATTGATGTGTGTAAAGAGCCTAAAAGAATTGTAGGAATCTATCCATACACGTCATTATTACATAGACTTGTTTTCCTTTACATTCTTTTCTTTAGATTCTCATACATTCTTATTACACTCATGAGCTAGGAAAGTAATGTGATTCAATTTTCGAATTGGGCCAAACTAGAACTAGGTAGGAAAGTTATGTGATTCAATTTTTAGTTGGCCCAAAATAAATTCCTGATGTTGGGCTGTGGATCAACAAATTAAAGCCCGCTTAATCCGGACTACCAATCACAATATAGAAAATTACCAAACCAAATACCTTAGAGACATTGCCGAGCTCAACATCAGGAATTTGTAGATTTGGGTATAAAAACAAGGAAAAATGACTTAATCTATGAGTGAGTAGAAAATAAACTTCTTAGGATTCCAAGCACTCTCAAACTCACATCTTCAAATTCATTGGTAAAGTAGTAACACCCCAATCATGAGAAATACTTTGAGTCATTTTTGGAGCGGTCCACGAAACACATATATCATGTGAATACCAGATACAGATAAAGGTTTATACAATACATCCACACTTATTCGTTGACATCTCAAGTCATAATATGTTGACTTGCCTACCCCAATTTGGGCCTGGAACCATGTTGATGCGTCTTCTTCCGCCAACTAGACCGTGTCTCTAAGGTCAAGATCAACATTAGAGAAGACTTTGTCATTCCTTGTTTTCCACATATACCATAGAACTAAAGATAACTCCGGTTATCCAATTCCCGTGGAATCCTCTAAAAAAATAAAATCCATATTTGAGAACATAGAAGATCCAAGAAAATTACCTACCAAAGAAGGAATACTAGAATGTGCCCATGCTTGGATCGTCTCTCAAAAAAGCATGATCAATAGTTTATGATTATGCCCCACACCGACTTTAAGAAACCTCGCACCTCATTCCCGACTTCGTGAAATGTTATCTCATCAACTCTTTCTCGCATTGGGATATGAATTCCCAAAATTAATTGGGCATCGTGAGGCACAAAGAATTGCTTCACTAGGGCTTCTCTTCACCTTCTGAAGACATGGTCTATAAGCTACCTCACCATTAGATTTGGGTAAATATATGGGTCTTATCCCATTTGCATGCCTTCGCACATGATTTAGAATCCAAGAATTATGCCACACAGTGATAGATTTCCCATTCTCTATCCGCTTAATCAAACTTTTACTCACTAATGACTTTGTTGAAATTATACTACATCCATACAATGGCAAATAAACTCGTCGTAGTACTAAAGAATCTGAATCTTTAAAGTGTCTTCTTTGAAGAACCCTTGCTATCAATGGATTAGGCCTATCAATTAGATGCCAAAGTTGTTTTGCTAGTAATGCAGTATTTTAATACATATTTATATTTTTACATAAATTTTTTTAATTTGATAATAGAAACAAATTAGATATATTGTGATTTTAACATATATTGAAAATTTAAAGCGAAAAGAAAAATAATATTTGTTGTGAAACAGAGAGTATATATCTTTGTAGGTCTTAGGTTTGCTAGTTGAATGCATGAAGTCAACAATAGGTAAGGTACTAAAAATTGGTTGTCAACACATTTTGCAACATCTCTAGAACATGTTAAAAGTCTAGTTGAATTGTCACAAATAATAGTAGTATAAGTTAAATAGAAGAGAGATAATGATAAAATAATTGTTTGGGGCTAATAATGTTGATTCCTAAGGTCTTTCCTACTAATTTTGTAAGGAAGGCAAGAATGTGAGTTTCCTAATTGAGAATGTGCTGTAAAGTCTTATTGGATACAAAAAGTCAAACATTTTGGAAAGTCAAACTAATCGCTCTGAACAACTTGTTTTCTTTTTTCATTTTTGTTTGTTGTTTTGGTCAATTTACTCAGTCGTCAAAAACATTCAATTCCCAAACCAAACAGAACAAACAAGTTTCAGATTCTAAAGCGAACAAGTGATAAGAGAAGAAAGTTCCCAACTTTTTTAATGGATCCGTCGGAGTATTTCGCCGGCGGTAATCCTTCTGATCAACAGACCCAGAAACGGCAACTTCAGATCTGTGGTCCTCGTCCTTCACCTCTTAGTGTCCACAAAGACTCTCACAAAATAAAAAAACCTCCTAAACACCCTGCTCCGCCGCAGAATCGTGACCAAGCGCCGCCGTGCGTTGCTCGTGAGCCGGTGGTTATCTATGCCGTTTCGCCTAAGGTAGTACACACCACCGCGTCGGATTTCATGAACGTCGTCCAGCGACTCACTGGGATTTCCTCTGGGTTTTTTCTCGAATCCAGCGGAGATGTTTCTCCGGCAGCGAGGCTAGCCGCGACGGAAAATGCTAGTCCTAGAGGAGGAAAGGAACCGGCGGTAACAGATGAGACGGTGGAAATCAACACGGCGATGGAAGGAGCTGAATTTGGTGGTTATGCTCCGGGAATACTATCGCCGGCTCCAGCTATGTTGCCAACAGCTTCCGCCGGGATATTCTCACCGATGATTCATCAAGATGGAATGAATTCGACGGCGTTGCCGCCGGGATGGTTTTCGCCGGCGGGATTAATGAGTCCGTTTACAATGTATAGTCCTGGTTATGCTAGTTTGATCGCTTCACCAACTTTCGCTGATGTCTTTAGTCATATTTGGGATCCTTAGAAACGAAAAAAGTTTAGATTTTTATATTGTGCTCTGTAATTTTTTTTGTATTTTGTTGACATATCCAATAGTAGCCCAAAGGGTTAAAAATGAGCTTTAAAAAAATTTAACTTTCAAAAATTTCAGACAGATTCCTAGAATAAAAGTATTGAAGTTGTCTGCAAACTATATACAGGAGTTACAAGATTCTCCTGACCTAATTAAGATACTCTAATTTAAGTGTTGTGTTTTGGGAAGAGAGGCTTCATGTAGTTGCAACAACAGAGTTCCAAGTTCCTCCGATCAATGTACCGACTCTTTCTCCTTTAATTGCTTTCGAAATGTTTCCAGGTTCCGATAGATTGAAAACCACAACTGCAAAATCAAACAGACCAAAAAAAAGAAGCGGCCTTGTTGGATTTTAGATGATTCATGTGGTTGAGGTTTAAGAGAGTGTTTTACTAACAGACCTGGGATGTTATTTTCTTGGCACAAAGTGATAGCAGTCATATCCATTACAGAGAGATCCTTTGAGGTTACTTCTTGGTAAGTTAATGACTCGAGAAGGCGAGCGTTTGGGTTTCTTTTAGGATCATCGTCGAATACTCCATCAACATTTGTTGCTTTTAGCACTACTTCTGCGTTAACTGTATCAAGGGATAAGAATGTTTTACTTTTATGATGCAAATGATAAAATGAATCAGTGGAGCAAAGGTAAAACAGAAACCTCCTTTAACTTACTTTCAGCACATCGAAGAGCTGCTGCAGTATCCGTGGTGAAAAACGGATTCCCAGTTCCTGCTGCAAATATAACAACCCTGCCTTTCTCTAGATGTCTAATTGCTCGTCTTCTTATGTAAGGCTCTGCGACTTCTGACATACGGAAAGCGGTTTGAACACGAGTTGGGATGCCAATACTTTCCATTGTCGCTTGAAGAAATATTGCATTCATCACAGTTGCCAGCATCCTGTCAAATGTCATATGATCCAATGAGACAAAGTAAAATATAATGGGAGAAATATCTGGATCACGTAATAGTAAGTTCAGATAAACAGACGTCTGCCACTAGAGTCAAATATAGATATGATTACCCAATATAATCGGCAGAGGAGCGATCAAGGCCACTGCACCCAGCCCAGGTAGATCCACGAAAAATATTTCCTCCTCCAACAACAATCGCAACCTGTCGTAAAGGTGTGAGAAGATATCAAGACAGAGCTCACAAGACTTGGCAATGCGCATGCTCAATGACCCAGACCCATATACATTGCTCGTCTAGTTTGTTGAAAGCAACAAAATTCCAATCGGGTTTCTCATTTTAGCTTGTGTACTCCCATAAATCACTGCCCCTTGGCTTAAGCACCATTGTCTAGCAATTTTTAACTAAATCATTTATTAGCATAGTTTTACTTCTACAAAGGCAATCATCAGACACTTTGGGTACTAAAAATTCATTTCTCATACTTTGCTAATTAACATGTCTTGGCAAGAACTCAAAGCTGAATACCTAACCACCAAGAAGTGTTGAATCCATGGTTACAGTTTTAGAACTATGAAACTGTTTGAACGAATGGATTTTTCGAGAATAACCTCAATGCCAAGACGAGTCACGGCTGCAACCTCTCTTGCAATCGCCATAGTAACCTAATTAAATTAATGGAAAACTGGATGAGACTTCTGGAGAAGGAAAGGAAACAGAGAACACAGAAAGCAGAAACAAAGACGTTTATTTGCATCACGAAAACCTTTGGATCGATATTCTGTTCCTCGTCTCCAGCAAGAGCCTCTCCACTGACTTTGAGTAAAACCCTTCTCCACTTAAGCGGTGGTTTGGATGTTCCATCAAAGGAAGGCATTCGTGGAAAAGATGACTGACCGTTTAAGCTACTGAAATGGTGGAAGCAGAATTCAACAAAAGCAGCCAAAGTTCCAGACTTCATGAATGGGTTAAGATTTACTTCAACCAAAAGGCTCAAAAATCAGAATTTGCAAAATATTGTAATCAAGTACTAAACCCTACAGCCAAAAGTGTCTTCATTGACAAATTTTTCACAAACACGTGGTGAGCATTATTAATACCTCCCGTTCCCGTTCCCGTTCCCGTTCCCGTTCCCGTTCCCGTTCCCGTTCATGGACTCTGGAGCTGAACCGTTGTCTGACGACAAAGAAGACGAGCAGCTAATAAGTATGCGCGGACTGCAATTCTGATGGTAGAGGGAATTACGATGGCGAAGGGTGATAGGGACGAAACAGGTTCTGGAAATGGAAGAACGTGAAGAAGTTGAGATTGGAGAGTAAGAGGTGAGGGGCAACGGAATCGCCATTAGAGAAGAATTGAGATCTAATTAAGAAAAGACGACGCTGATGATTTTCTGAAATGATTCAGTAGAGAAGCGTCGCCGGCAAAAGATAAGGCTTGGTTCGAATGTAATTAATTAATTAATTATTTAATGTTGCAGTTCCCGGTTCTCACTCTCGTGATATTTTTTGTATAATAAAATTTTAAAGAAAAAGGAAAAAAAGGGGAAAACGGTCAATTTAATACCGAACTTATGCGTTTTTGCCATTTTAAACTCGAACTTTTTCTCTCTCCAAAAAAATCACGAACATTACGTTGACTGCGCGAACTCAGTACCGCCGTTAGTCAAACTTAACTGACATTAAGCGGCGTTAGTGATAATTAAACGACTCGTTTGTTTGGATTGAAACGCAGTGTTTTGGCCGAAAAAAATTAAAATCCCTATAAACAATAGAAAACCCCAATTTTTCTCCTTCTCGGCTTCTGTTCTATCAATTTTTCTCTTTCTCCCCTTTTCGAAATAGATAAATAGATTGTATGAGAAAACAATCGAGGGGCTTAGAGATGGTCTCTCAGAGGAAATTAAGGAGCAATCGTCAGAGAGAGATGAACAGGTGGTCAAGATTTTGCAGATGGAACAAATTAGATTGACAGGGGTTGAGTTGTCACTTAGAAAGGAGATAGAATCAATGAAGCTCGACGCTGAATCTCTTCGTCTAAGTTTGATTGTGAATTCGGGTCGACAAGGGTCTGGATCCGGGTCGGGTTAGAGTGATGAGGAAATGCAGTGTCTGTAACATTAAGAATCAATACGAGTTAGACTTGTTGGTGGATCATTAGAAGTTATATATACACATATTTGTATCTTTTGCAACAACAAAATCAAGTAATTAAGATTCATAAAAGAATCAAGTTTGTAACTTTTTGTGTGTGTATGCAGATTGTGAGTGGAAGGGTCAAGCAGGAAACCCTTGCGCAGCATCATTCGCTTGGAGCTATATCGGAATCTGCAAATCTGTGGATCGAATGCTTGAAATACATCAACGTTGTGGAGAAGGTGAAGGAGCAATTTGGCATACCAGTTTCTAAAATTTTGCTTATGTAATGTATAGTTTCAGCTTTTTTCTTCTTCTTATGGATCATTAGTGCATGTTCCAATTATTATCATGATGTTCATGTTTAACATTACAGGCATCATCTAATTCCAATTTTTTTGCCTCCTAATACCCTAAATTCTTGCAAAGTTTGGTTCTTTCTCGTATTTAAATGATTTAAACAATCCCACTAACAGAAACACTTATTTTTCTTTTTGATATTATATGTATATATAGATTCATGAATTAGTTAACACGAAATCCCAAACAAATCGAAATAAAACCGCAAAACCGGTGAATCAATCACAACTGGATGATTCGAAATCAAAGAATTGAATTTTTCCAAAATTTGTATTCACATATGTAAATCGAACACAAAAGAAGAAAGACTCAGCAAAAAAGTCGTAATTTTGATTGATCAAGAACGAACAATGGTCTCGAAGCAATTAAGCCCATCGAGCTCAAGAGCAAACCTCGATTGCTTGGGATTTCAATTTTTTTAGGGATTTCAAGAGCTCAAGAGCAAAGCTCAAGAGAGATTTCAATTTTTCTAGGGATTTCAATTTTTTTGGACTAAAACGCTACGTTTTGATGATTTCATTAACCCCAACTAACGACCCGTTAATTATCACTAACGCCACTTAACGTCAATTAAGTTTGACTAACGGTGGTACTGATTTGGCGCGGTCAACGTAAAGTTCGTAATTTTTTTTGAGAGAAAAGAAGTTCAAGTTTAAAATGGCAAAAACATATAAGTTCGGTATTAAATTGACCGTTTTCCCAAAAAAAAATTCAAAGAATTTTCACTATATTGAATGTTATTTTTTTTCATCTAAATCTGAATGTTTTTTAATTTAGAAAATTACAACGAGAGAACAACATTTGACCACATCAAAGACAAATAATGCATTCGATCGTACATAACAAAGAATATATATAAGGTGATCCAATGTTAAAATAAAAAACAATGTATCAAGATTTTGATACCATCTAAGGGAGTTCCCGCACAATACGGGCTTCCTACCTAAAAACAATGACTTAAATCACAAAGTTTTACTTTCTTTGGAAAACATAATCTCTCTTCAAAATGCAAAAGTCAAAAGTTTACCGGCTAAGTTAGGTACCAAAAACATACTCAGAAAGAGGGAAAATAATGACATCGACACTCAATCCATATATCAAAATTCAGAACAAAATTTACCAAAGAAACTAGGGGAAAGACTACTCCAAAATAAAGCTTTATCAACCCTAGACCAGAACTAAAGGTACAGGAGAAACCTAACCCAAGCAAATACTTAATCACAGTAATCAATCAAGTAAAGCATGAAGGAAAAGCTAACCCATAGCCGAACCTAGGCTAGAGTATACCCTTACAACCCAGAACCCTCGACAAAATGAAACGGCAAAGAGAAGATAGACAGATCGAAATAACAAATCTCACCAGAGACAAACTTAAGACCGGTAAATCCGAGATCCGGTGAGATTTCATGGAAATTGGCCCAAAATATGGTTGACCTTTGAGCTCCAAAGCTCAGAAGAATAAAGGACTTAGAGGATAGGAGTCCGGAAGAGAAAACAACTGCCAGGAGGCGAAAACTCAGAGCCACGATAAGAGCTAACAGTGTCGGCAGAGGAGATCGAGATCTAACCAAAATCCTTAGTCACCGTCACCATCGAAAAGATCTAGAGAGAAAAGAAAAAAAGAATATAGTGCCATCGACGACAAACCAAAAGTTGGGGATCAACGACAATGCTATTAGAGTTACCGACCATCGTAATACCAACAACAATAAAGGGCGGCTAGATCTGGTCAGAAGTCTCATGTTCGAAAAAAAGAACAGGAAAATCTCTAATTCGATTGTTTTTATGTCGTTGCTCTTAGATTTTCTTCAAAGAAACTTCACTCTTGAATGTTATATTATTATACGAATTGAATTCATCTCACTAATATACATATATAAAAGATTTATACATCTTAAAGTGTATTTAAAAAAATTAATGCATTTCATTAACATGCAATCCAAATATGGAGTTTAAAATTTAAATTTTGGATAGCCGGGACTCTCTAGTGTAGATAGTCAGAAGCCTCTGTTCTCTTGTCCCAAACACGATAGGTAGACTCCTCTAGTGTTCAAGTTACACTTAAAGGCCTCGCGTCGGGCCAGACAAAAAAAATTAAACTTTGAATATATATCAAACACTTTATATATATGTAAAATATACTTCTAAGAAAATGTAATATATTCCAAATAAAATATTTGAACACTAAACTTTTTTTTTGTGTTTGTAAAAGAGAAATTTGAGTAGATATGTACACAAGTTTTTCAATAATTAGGTGGGAGACATTACTCTTTTTCATAGGTGATTGTAACAAATATTTGCCTATTATATCTTTATATCCTACCAAATCAATTATTTTAAAGTGTGAGATTTCTTTTTCTCTCTCACAAAACTAATAAAAGTATCTATTGAGATACAAATATCATCTATTACATATGTTACATTACTGTATTTTATTACATGTGTAACAATTCTACGCAACTCTTTGTTATTTTAGGGTTTAGAGGTAATACGTATTTGTCACATCGTTGGCAATAACAATTTATCAAATTTTTAAGATATAATTAATTTACTACACGTAAACACATCTTGTTACCATCTATCTATCACTTCTCTTACACCCATAACATATCTTGTTATATGTGTGTCAATATAGTTATTATATGTGTAGCAATATAGTTAACAACATTATTTACTTTATTACTAACTTAACTCATAACAATTGTTCTCTCATGTGTATCAATATAATTTATAATATTATAATCTCTTACACCTATAACAAATATATTCATATATATAGGTAATAACATTACAAACCACTTACATGTCTCTTAGTATATATGTATCAATATTATTAACGCCTTATAAATTACACCCATAATATATGACTGACTTTTGGATATATGCCTTTCTCCTTCCTATTTGTTAAGATTTTTCTCTGACACAATTTTTCTCTTTAATATCTAAACGTATCTCATATTTTCCTTTTATTTAATTAAGATAATACACCAATAGGGCTTATTGAGTATTTTATTACTATGAGGATGTGAGAGATTAAATTTTTGCAAAACTTCTGTCACAAACTTAGTTTTTCAATAACTTGTGTATATTGAGCTAAATCACTCTTTATAAAATCTTATCAATAAAATGTAATTGAAGAAAAAAAAGCTTAAGGCAGTACATTTTTGATTACAAAGAAAATAAATAACAATAAAGTAGATACTTTAATTTATAAAATTACTTCTATTTTAAATAATTTGGAAAAGTGTTATTGTCAAGTGATTAAATGTCACATCTGTTTTGAAGTTTAATTCAAAAAAATTATGTTTACTTTATGTAATATTATTAGGAATTTGAAGTATGAATCGAATCTTGTCAATCCAATTATTGATAAAAAAAAATTTAATTAATAATCAATCTATATTTTATATGTATTTTTCAATTAATTAATGAGTTTGAAAGAAAAATATATACAAAACCACAAAACACTCTTGGTTTCAATGATTTAAAAATTATTGGGTTTTGTTACCAAGTTTTATAATTTTACTTAAAATTACTTTGTTAGAAGAGTGAAACTAAATTCTTTGCTTCACAATGACTTAAAATTGTGTAACACTAAAGCTTAATCTTTTAAATATTCCCAGCAAAAGCTAAAAGTTAAAAGTATGAAAAACAAACAAAAATCTTGAACAGTTTTGGTACCAATGATCAAGATCTATAATTGATATATTTACAAAGTTAATTCTTTGTATCTGTTTCTCTCTTTTTTCTGTCCTTAAAACCTTCCTTGAATGACAAGTCACCATTCCTTTGAACACTTTACTCATGTCTCTGTTCGAATAACGGAAATAGCTGCTTGCTTTTACTGTTTTACACATATTTTTTGGTTTTATATACAAACAAATCTACATTTAGACATATACCATCACATCTCTTGCGAGGAAGCAACCGAGAAATGGATACTGAAAAAGGTTATCCTAGAGGTTTCAGAGAAGACAGTTTACGACCAGAAATTGGTCGCAGAACTTTCCGGTCAGATAGTGTACAACTTGATGAAGTAACCAAGCTACCAGAAGGCGAGATACGACAAGAGGACTCGACTTATCTCGCCCTCTTCAAGAATATAGACAGTGGAAACTTGGAAGCCACGAAAGAGGTTTTGGACCGAAATCCTGAGGCTTTAACCGCAAGCTTAACCTCTAATGGAGACACACCAATTCATAAAGCTGTTTTGTCGGGTCACATTAAGATCGTGGAAGAGATCATTAGACGAATTCAAGATCCAGAACAAGTGTTGAAGATGAAGAACGATAACGGTTACACTGCGCTTACTTATGCTGCAACTGGTGGGATTGTGAAAATTGCAGAGTGTTTGGTGAATAAATGTCCCGGTTTGGTTAGTGTTCGTAATGAGAAAGAGCATATACCGATCGTGGTGGCTTCTTTGTATGGTCACAAACATTTGGTCCTGTATCTTTACAATCACACACCTCTCAGTGATCTGGATCCTAGTGATGATACAGAGGAACACAAGGGCAACAACGGAGCAATGCTCGTGACTAATTGTATTGTTGATGGACTATTTGGTAAGTTTCTAATGAATGTTTGTATATTTTATGTTCATAAGATGTATCTAATGTGGTGTCTATATAAAGGTATTGCTTTGGATCTGATCCAGAGGTATCCTAAGCTCGCTTATACTCGAGACAGTGATAACGATACAGCGATCATTGCGCTTGCTCAAACGCCTTCTGCGTTCCCTAGCGGTACAAGTCTTGCGTTTTGGCAACGCTGGATATATTCTTGTAAGTATATTTGGGTAGCTTGTTACAAGAAGACTCTTATTATATGGAAGATCGGTTTTATTACAGGCTTCTATGTTGGGATTGCTGTTTTTCTTTTGCAGGTATTCACATAGGGAAGGTTAATAACTGTCACGAAATTCTGACTCATCATCCTTACAGGAAATCAGGAGTTCATAATTGGATTCAAGAGAAGTTGTTGAAAGACCTCAGATTTCCTAGTAAGCAGCGAAAAATCATCTTAAATTGTGAGCCCTAGTGGTTGATTTTGATCAAATTATTTTGTATTGACAGTTCCACGCATTAGACGCATATATAAACTAAAGTTAGGACATGTTCAAGCGAAAGAGATACTAGAACGCATATGTCAAGAAGTACCAAAATTTGACGCCACCCAACAGAGGAACGCAGGTCTAAACCAAGCTCTCTTCAAGGCCGTAGAGAATGGTATCGTTGAGTATATCGAGGAAATGATGAGGCATTATCCTGATATAGTCTGGTTCAAAGATAGTTATGGTCTTAACCTCTTCTTCTATGCGGTAAGCCAGAGACAAGAGAAGATCTTTAGCCTCATTTACAATATGGGTGCTAAAAAGAATATTCTCGCTACAGCTTGGGACAATCTCAATAACAATATGCTTCATCACGCGGCTTATCGAGCCCCAGTCTCACGACTCAACCTTATTCCTGGTGCAACTCTGCAGATGCAGAGGGAATTACAATGGTTTAAGGTGATATATCTATGTTTCTTGCTAAAGAAGAAACTACTTTGTACCTGTTTATGTGTTGGAATGTATGCAAACCATTCTTCCTCCGACCATACCCTTAAGATTCTGATATGGTTGTCTTGCTTTCAGGAAGTAGAGAGGCTAGTGCAACCGAAGCATCGAAAAATGGTAAATAGGAAGAAGAAAACTCCAAAGGCTTTGTTTACAGAGCAACACAAGGAGCTAGTAGAGCAAGGAGAGAAATGGATGAAAGAAACAGCGACTTCTTGCACAGTTGTTGCAGCTCTAATCGCTACAATGATGTTTTCCTCTGCGTTTACTGTCCCTGGAGGTTACCGTCAAGACAATGGAATGCCACTTTACGTCCACCAAAATATCTTTATGATTTTCATTATCTCAGACGCTATCTCTCTTTTCACTTCATGTATGTCTCTCCTTATGTTCCTCGGCATTCTCAAGTCTCGTTACCGTGAAGAGGATTTTCTTAAATCACTTCCGACGAAACTGATCGTTGGTCTTTTATCTTTGTTTCTTTCGATGGCGACGATGATGGTTACTTTCGTCGTGACGCTCATGACTTTGGTTGGGAAGAATGTGTCGTGGATTTCGGCTCAATTTATGTTGCTTGCGGTGGTTCCGGTGGGAATGTTCATTGTTCTTCAGTTTCCGCTACTACTTGAGATCTTCTGTTCCACTTATTATCCTAAAGTCTTTGATAAGCCTCGCCAGTCTCGCCGAATGTTTAAGCTTTGATCCATACACTCAAGAGGAATAATGTTTATGATCGAATTGATGATGGTCTTCAATACCACTGCTCCATCTGTTGTTATTCTTAATTCTTACAAGATTCATGATATTTTTCAATTATTTACTAGAGAGATTCTGATAAATAATAATATGCTTAAGAAACTAATATTAATCAGCTGTTTAAACTAGCCATGGGGAAAAAATTGTAACCAAAATACTGAACCGAGAAAATTTTATTTTTGGTTGCAAATAATCGTATGTTTTTCAGATATTTAATTACTTTCCATTAGAAACCGAACCAATATTATTTCGCTTTAGTTCGGTTCTACTTATTCAAAAAAGGGAATCAAACCAAACCAAATTTTAATCGGTATCCATTAGTTACCACATTTCTATAATCAAATTCAACCGAATGTCCAGAGGTAAGTATAACCGTTGATAAATCAATGAATCAATTATTTTTGTCGATTTGAAAAACATAATATATTATATTCGTGTGTTTTCAGATGTCTAGACTTAAACATCCGACATTAGAACTTTTGCAAGATATTGTACTTTTGTTTCCAGAAACTCTTTTTTTTTTGTCAACCAAATACTTCATATATTAAAATCAAGTTATATTAGTAATTTCAATGTCCAGAATAAACTCCCTTAAATAATGTTTTGCTAATGAGTCCGCAGATAAAGTACAATTACGAGGAATAAAATGAAAGGAGATTACATCAAAGGAAGAAAGGAGAGCACGAATATCATGAATGATTCCATAAAGCTCACGGTGGCTCAAAGGAGAATTGATGGCATCAATACATTCTTTTGAGTCCGACAAGATTTGTAGACGATCATGACCATTTTCAATGGCATGTTTAAGCGCTACTAGAATTCCCAAACCTTCGCCTATGAGCGGTGAGGAGACAAACTCGACTACCAGTGAGTGAGAAGAACTTCTCAACGTAGGAGGAATGGAGTAGATCCAACCTAAACCCGCTACCTTCAAAGAAGAATTCCAAGCCGCATCCACAATGATTTGCGTTGCCATGCCATGGGGTGGAGGTCGGGGAGATGAGTGACTATTAACTCCGGTGGGAACCGTGGGTTTAATAGATTGGGCAACTTGCCAATCTCTAGCACCACGAATCGCCTTTGAAAGCGTTTCGGTGTGTGAGAAACTTTTACTTTGGAAAATAAGGAGGTTCCTCGCCTTCCAAATACCCCAAAGGATCTAGAGACCGAGAGAACCAAGGCAGATACCCAAAGGAGGGAGAGTTATGAGTTTTGCAATACTCATATATCTCTCACCAATCGAATGTCCCGTGGAATTGTAGGATGTTTCCAAGACATAAGAGCCCAAACATCCTTAGCAAATTGACATTCAAAGAAAACATGTAGCAAAGATTCTTCTTGTCCGCATCGAGGACAAAGATTGTGATTAGCTATACCCCGTATGGCAAGATTTGTTGCCACAGGTAATGCTTCCATCAATAACTTCCATAAGAATACTTTCACCTTAGGTGAGCAAGCAACCTTCCATACATATTGGTTCCAATTAAGATCAGGTGGAAGACGTGGGTGGTGAAGGCTAGCTAAATCTTCTTCCGAGAGGAGGAAATAGCCGGTTTTAGTGGAATACTCCCCATCTTTTGAGTGGGCCCACTGTAGCCGGTTTTGAAGACCCTCCTGGCTCAAGTAAATACACCGAATATGCGGGGAATATGCAGGGAAGATTCTATCAATAACTTCTACATCCCATTCAACATGGCCCACTTTCATTAGAGAGGAGACTGTAAGATCCAAAGTTCCTGTCGGGGGAGGTCCTATCGGTGTGAATGAGGGGACCGTGGGGATCCAAGGTTCGTTTCAAATGCTTATATCCAAGCCATCACCAATGGACCAATGGATACCTTTAAGTATGACATCGAACACTTTTAAAATACTACGCCATCCATGGGATGCATTCGATGGTGCTACACACTTAAGGAAGTGGTGACCACCACCATACTTGCTTAGTAGAATCTTAGCCATGAACGAGTTCGGGTATTGCAAAATACGCCATCCGATTTTCCCAAGAAGGGCAGCGTTAAAATGAGAGATATCTCTAAAGCCCAAGCCGCCAATACCTTTAGGGACTGCTAGGCGTTTCCAAGCTACCCAGAAACTCTATATTTTATTTGTTCTTTTTGCAATATAATATTATATATATGGTGTGGATTAGGGAAACTAATTGACATAACTGGCGATTCTGGAACTCTTTATTTTGGTCTCCCTAGATCAGCAAAAGTTGTTGATGTTCTGTCTTGCTCAGCTTGGCTTAACCGGTCTATTGGTATTTGACGATTTCAGCATATTCTTACTGCTATTACTGATACAATGCCTTCTGTTCTTGTTCTGATCCTAATATTGTTCTTTGAAAGCACTCTTCGTCCTCTTTTAAATACGATTTCTCTTCTGCTGCCACTTGGAATTTCATCCATGTGCAGGGTACTAGTGTTAATTGGCACAAAGTCATTTGGTTCAGTCAGGGTGTTCCACGTTTTTCTTTTATTACTTGGTTAGCAATGAGAGACCGACTGTCTACAGGTGCTCGAATGCGGAATTAGGGCTTAATTCATAATTGTATTCTTTGTGGTGCATCAAATGAAACCTGAGATCATTTATTTTTTGCCTACCCTTATAGTTTTGCTGTCTGGTCCAACTTATGTGGCTAGTTACTTGGTGACTCCTTATCTCTTGATTGGCATGTCACTATTTCGGACCTTCTTAGCTCAAGATTCAATAGACTTGATCAGGTTCTTGTAAAGCTAACCTTCCAAGCTACCATCTACCATCTTTGGAAGGAGAGGAATTCGCGCATCCATGGTAAACCATGGTCTTCTGTTTCCATGATCACTCACTGGATTGATAAAACTATTAGAAACATTGATTTCCTCCCTTCATTATTTGCCTCCTCATAGGTTCTATGGTCTTCTCCAAAGATGGTTTGGAATGAAGATGTCTTAACTCTTTATTCTTTTATTAGGAAATTTTATTTCCCTTATGTCCTCTTGTATATAAGTTTTGATGATCAATAAAGTTTCACATTTCATAAAAAAGATATTATATATATTGCTGGAATTTCGAATGTTCAAATTTAACATTCTGTCAAAAAAAAAAAAACAGTTTGGTGCAAGTGTTTGGTCTTTGGAAGGAAAGATGCACAACATACGAAAATACCTTTGCTTCGCTTTGCTTCCAATACAATGCCACATGTCAACAACATGTTTCAAACCTATGTATATGTGTCTGTGCGTAAAGATAATTACGTACGGTCTGAACACAATGAAGAGGTAATTTGATAATTAATTAGTACTTTAATACTAAATATTTAGAATAATAATAATTGTGTGAATAATTGTGTAAAAAATAGCAAATATGGCCTTTCGAGTCCCCACCTTCTCCTCTGTACAATTCAACTACTTCTTCAGTCCTTTGATTGACACATTCCAACTCTGTCTTTGTCTTTCTAAGTGCATTAATGAAGCTTAGAAGTTAATTAATTACTAGTTAAAGAAGTTGTGGTTGGAAACAAATATTCATGTTGTCATAAGAGAATGCAATAAGAGCTTAATTACAGTGATTAGGCGGTGGTTATCGCCATACTAATCTGAGTTAGTTGGACGACAAAATCAAGATTAACATTGGGAATTATTATTAATTAAATACAAATTGTGAAAAACAGTATAAAAGTTAGGTGGAATCAGTTCTTGAAAGGACCTCTAAACCTTGCAAGTTGTAAGCAAAGTTTGAATCAATGTATTGTGCTTACCTTGATCTTCTTATGTTTCCTAATCTTCACCTTACTTTGCCACCAAGGTTTTACACGTTGTATATTTATATATAGTAATATTTTATTTTCCAAAATGTTAATTTTGCTTAATCAAATGAGTTGGTAGAAAATTGATATGTTTTCAATTCTTCAAAAACATCATAATTTTGAAAATAAATAATGGTTGTCTTTACAAAGAAATGATTAAAGTTTGGTGGACATATGTCCATCACAAAGTGGGGATATCGAGTTTGAACTAAAGTTCTACAATACCATCCACAATGGAAAATCATGTAATAAACAAAATCTAAAAAAAAATTCTCAAAAAATAATAACTTTGTCAAATAAGCATTTTAGAAAAATCACTATAATATAAAACGATAAAATAAAAATAATACAATAGAAAAAAAGTTAGGTATGAAAAATACATTTTTTTATTTTATTTCGTTACAAACCAAAATAGAAAGGGATGGAAATGTGAAATAAGAAGATTAAAAGAGAAGTTATGTCTCACCTATATTTGCTCTCTTATCTCCGTAACACAATTCTACTGTCTCAAGCCATCAGTTTTAGATGGCAAACTCTCCGGCTGCTCCTTCAGCCACCGCCACAACCGGTGGTGACTCTCGCCGCCACCTCTCAGCTTCCATGTAAGTGCACATCTTCCTCTCTAATTATCCATAAATGAATCAAAAAATATTCCACAAAATCGTCTAACTATGTCTTTGTGTGCTTTGAGCAGAGAAGCAATATGCAAGAGGAGATTTCGGAGAAAGAGCAAAGGTGGTGGTAGATCGGATATGGTTAAACCATTCAATATCATAAACTTTCCGACACAAGACAAAAACTATAGTTGTTGCTGTTGCAGCAAGTTTCAGATCGTTATGCTTCTCTTGTGTATCCTTCTCTCTGCTACTCTCTTTACCATCATCTATTCACCTGAAGCTTATCATCATTCTCTTTCTCAATCTTCTTCTCGGTAAATCTCATATCATCATTCTCTTTACGTTTACGTCTATTTGTTATCATAGATTTTAAAAATATTGAAATTAGATGGATATGGAGACGACAAGATCCACGTTATGTCTCAGACCTTGACATTAACTGGGATGACGTGACCAAGACCCTTGAGGGCGTTGGAGAAGGCCGTACGATCGGTGTCTTAAATTTTGATTCAAACGAGATCCAACGGTGGAGAGAGATCACCAAGAGTAAACACAATGAGGATGAAGAAAATGTAGTCCTACTGAATCTAGACTATGCAGACAAGAACGTGACTTGGGACGCACTGTACCCAGAGTGGATCGATGAGGAACAAGAAGCAGAGGTGCCTGTTTGTCCTAATCTCCCGAAGATTATTGTACCTACAAGAAGACTCGATCTGATCGTCGTGAAGCTGCCTTGTCGAAAAGAAGGGAGTTGGTCCAGAGACGTCGGGAGATTGCATCTCCAGCTAGCAGCTGCAACAGTGGCTGCTTCGGCGAAAGGGTTTTTCAGGGGACACGTATTGTTTATCTCTAGATGTTTTCCGATTCCGAATCTGTTTCGGTGTAAGGATCTAGTGTCTCGGAGAGGAGATATTTGGTTGTATAAACCTAATCTCGATACCTTGAGAGACAAGCTTCAACGTCCTATAGGTTCTTGTGAGCTCTCGCTTCCACTCGGCATCAAAGGTTATAATAAAAAGGGGAATCTCAAATTTATTTGTATAGATTTTAAAATCATAGCTAAAGTTAGCAAGTTTCTATTTTCTTCTATGAATTTGACAGAGAGACCAAGCTTAGGAAACCCTAAAAGAGAATCTTACGCAACAATTCTTCATTCCGCTCATGTTTACGTCTGTGGAGCAATCGCTGCGGCTCAGAGCATAAGACAGTCTGGTTCAACGAGAGACCTCGTGATCCTTGTCGATGACAACATTAGCGGATATCACCGGAGTGGATTAGAAGCCGCGGGTTGGCAAATCCGAACAATACAGAGGATTCGGAACCCTAAAGCAGTGAAAGATGCTTACAACGAGTGGAATTACAGCAAGTTCCGGCTATGGCAGCTGACTGATTACGACAAAATCATCTTCATTGACGCAGATCTATTAATTTTGCGAAACATCGATTTCTTGTTCTCGATGCCTGAGATCTCAGCTACAGGAAACAATGGACCTTTGTTCAACTCAGGAGTTATGGTGATTGAGCCTTGCAATTGTACATTTCAGCTTTTGATGGAACATATAAACGAGATTGAATCTTACAACGGTGGAGATCAAGGTTACTTAAACGAGGTATTCACATGGTGGCATCGGATTCCTAAACATATGAACTTCTTAAAACATTTTTGGATTGGAGATGAAGATGATGTGAAACGTAAGAAAACAGAGCTTTTTGGAGCAGAACCACCAATTCTTTATGCTCTTCATTACTTGGGAATGAAGCCATGGATATGTTATCGTGACTATGACTGTAACTTCAATTCCGACATATTCGTGGAGTTCGCTACCGATATTGCTCACCGAAAATGGTGGATGGTCCACGATGCCATGCCACAGGTGATTTACTTTAGTCCTTAAACCCTAATTGAACTCAAAAGCACAGTTTTTGTACTTAAGCGGCAACATAAGTGGTTATGATATTTTGCAGGAACTTCATCAATTCTGTTACTTGCGATCCAAGCAAAAGGCACAGCTGGAATATCATCGCCGGCAAGCCGAGGCCGCGAATTATGCCGACGGTCACTGGAAAATAAGAGTAAAGGATCCGAGATTTAAGATTTGCATCGATAAATTGTGTAATTGGAAAAGTATGTTGCGCCATTGGGGAGAATCAAATTGGACCGACTACGAGTCTGTTGTTCCCACTCCACCGGCTATCACCACCGTCCGGAGATCCTCACTTCCCGGCCATACCTTGTGACCGAATATACACATCCATACATATTGATGAATTCCATGAGTTTTTTCATATATTTTTGCTGTGAGATTAGGTAAATATGACTATTTTTTTTGCGTATAGTTTTTAATTTCAAATGGAATAAAACACTTTTTTTTTGGCAATTTAACAACATGATGAAACAGATGGTGAGCTTTACAAGCTGGTGTTATGTTATAATTTGATTAATTATTTAAATTAAATTTGTAAGTACACTTGCAAGTGACCTTTAGTCTAGTGGCAGTTGGTAAGTCCACATAAGACATGCGCACTTGCACAACCAGGGATTGAGTCCCACCGCCTATATTATGTAAGAACTTGGCTAATAGGCCGGCCTGTTGTAGCCCAATGTTGACCAAAAAAAAAAAAAAAAGTACACAATTATAAAGTAAATTATGTTAGTAAAAGTCGTTTCTTTTCGCACTTGACACCAATCAGTGATCGTGATCATAATTTTTCGTTTTATGTTTTATTTACCGTTTGTGACAAAAAAAAAAGTTTTTCTTATAGTCGATGTTATTGATCACTCGTTAATCGACCAGTAAATAATAATTTTAAATATAATTTTAAACTTTTTAGCTAAGTTTCCAAATTTTTAAAATTTTGTATTTACAAATTATTAAATTTTTAATTTTTTTCTGTGATCATCATTTGAAAGATTAAGTTAAAATTTGTATTTTTATTTTATTTTTTAAAAGTTTTAAAATTACACCATTTAACTGAATTCCCTAATTACTGTAGTACACGACCGTTGGTATGTATACATACATCAATATAACTCTATGTATGAATGTGTAAAGATTTCCTTATTATTTACCCAGAAAATCAAAATTTCCCTTATGAAATGGAAATAGAATCGAAATAAGTATATGGAAATCGGAAAATCGAATCTGATTATGATCGTTCGTGATTAGTCACGGAGAGAGAAAGAGACTGTTCCAAAATAGAAAATATCGAACAGAGATTTTATATAAACACCAAACAATATTCACAATCACAACTCTTCATTCAATTCACAAAGAATACTCAAATAACCTAAACCCATGTCTTCGTCTTCATCACCGAAGATGAATCAACCCACTAAAGTTTCCCAATTTCAAGAAACCATCTTCAAAAAACCTAACTCTTCTTCGTCTTCGTCTTCTTCGATGAATGTTAAAAGCTTGATTAGAAGACAAGAGACTGTCTTCAAGAAAGCTTACGAGCTTTCAGTTCTCTGCGGAATCGACGTCTGTGTTATCTGTTACGGACCAGACGGAGAGCTTAAGATATGGCCAGAAGACAGAGAGAAGGTAGAGGATATGGCACGAAGGTACAGTCAATTAGATAAGAAACAACGGCTCAAAAGAAGTGTTGGTATTCACGAGTTTTTTCAGAAGATCAATAACGATGATTCAAAGATGAAGAGGGAAGTGAAACGTGGATCCAAAGTCAAGTATTCTGTTTGGGATCCGAAGTTTGATAATTACTCTGTGGATCAACTTAAGGAACTGTATCAGTCTCTGGAACGTAATCGAACCAGAATCCAACATAGACTTAACGTTGTTGTTGAATCTCAGGGTCAGAGAAAGATACAGAAGACGAATATGGTTAATGAAGAACTGAATCAACTGATGATGACTACTTCGATGAATCATCTTCAACAACATCCAAACAAGGTTTCTATGTATATATTTAACCATGGAAACGGTTCTTTATCTCAAATCCCAGTTTCCGTACCAGCTTTGAACCAAGCTCAGTCTCTGGCTCCAATTCCTTGTGCACTAACGAATTACTCGATTTCGAATGTGGGAAATTACTCTGGGTTACTTGGTGTACAAGAAACTGGGATCAATGGATTTCAGAACATGAACATGATGATTTACAACAGCAACAACAGTGTTAATGATTTCTCAAAACAGATTGATCAGAATCCCATCATGGGAAGTTACTTTGGCTTACTTGGATTACAACAAAATCAAATCAATGAGCTTGAGAACATTAACACATACAGTTACAATGACTTGAACAACTTCAATGTGGACGATTATCTAGCATTGCTTGGGATACAAGGTACTGGGACTAATGTGTTGGGGAATATGAACATGTACGACAACAACAACATCATTAACACTAATGGTTCTTCACATCAGCTTGCTCAATTTCCGTCACAAACACCAGCACCAGGTTTTCAGTTTGGATCAGCCCCAACATATTATTAGGTCTTCTCTATGAGATTTGATCTCTGCAATGTTTATACTAACTAATCAAGAAGAATATTCGTAGATTTTGGTTTATGCAAGTATCACTCTCTGTTTTCTATTATGTCTGATTTATCACTAAATGAAATGTACGATTCACGACTCCATGAATGACTCTTCTTCCTTCTTTTCTATAGATCAATGTCAAGCTTTTAGGTTGTAAAAAAGAGTTAGCATCTCTACCCAATCATCTGTTTCTGATGCATTTAAAAAGAAAAAAAAGAAAGGGAAAATTGTAATGGAATGAAATATGGGTAATAAATACAAAAATCCACAAATTGTTAGACGAGCTTGCAATTAAGTGTTTTGTTGGGCAATAACCAACGGCTGAGATTAAAAGGATAGCAATAAACGGTTGGATTTGAGCTGAGAGTACATACCTTTGAAGTGGGACCCATTCACAAAGAGCAAAACTTATTGGCGAAAGAATTTGTCTCTTTGGTGATGAAGAAGAATCCCATTCGAATTGAAGTGAGTGCTGTTTCTCCTCTTTTAATAACTCTGGTTTTTAGGGCTTATCTTCTTCGAGTGATTTGTCTATCAAGCAGTTCAATTTAGTCCAGGGGTTTCGGCGAGACATTGTAAAGTGTATTTTCCATGTGAGAATTGGTTCCAATTTCAATTTGGGGTCAATTTTGTCTCCTTGTTTGTCTACTTCCATGATTGGGCTTCTTCACTTGGTTTTTTCGTTGTTGATTTCTATCTGGGTATCAAGATCAATCTTTTCGATTGAAAGGCAAGATTTTTCTCTTGGATTCTGAGTTTAATGGAGTCAAATAACATTTCTAGGATTTTTTTGCTGCGACTGGTTTTACAGTCGGAGATGTATATTTTCGTTGAGCAGGCTTTGCTATGCGACAAAAAATTGAATGATGATTGCTTAAACCAACAGAACCAGATTTCGTAATACCTTCTTCCTCTACATCTTTGCTAATATTCCTCTCTTTGATCAACTTCTTTACTGCAGATTACCTTTTGATTTTTTGGGTGCTATTACTAGTTTGCGAGCCTTAGATAGGAGATTGGAAAATGGCAGACGAGAAAGTTAAAGATGAAGCGATGCAGATAATGGGAACGTTTCAGATTCTTCCGAGACTTGTTGTTTTTGATCTCGATTATACTCTCTGGCCTTTTTACTGGTACGTTATTGTTCTCCTTTCTTCATTTCAATCTCCAAGCATTTTGCAACTTAAGTTCAATTACAAGGAAAATATCCATTTGACAATGGAATTGTACTTTGGGATTTCAAGTTTTTAGGAAAAGAGTGAAAATTTTACATATCTCAATCTGTCCATTTGATTGTACTAATTTCAATTGCGAAATAGTTTTATTTTTGGGTGTGACTGTAATAATTTAAGAGTGAAAGAGACAAAAATTGGGATAAGAGAGTCAAACAAAGATATCTGCAACGGGATAATTAAATTGTTTTGTGGTTTTGATTAGTTCTTACTATTTTTGGTTGCTAGGAAATATATTGTTTTGAGTTTTGCTTGTATTGATTTGATAACTGAATTTGTAGTGAATGTCTCTCGAAACGTGAAATGCCGTCAATGTATCCACAAGCAAAAGGAATACTGAGTGCATTGAAAGAGAAAGGAATTGAAATGGCTATTGCTTCGAGATCTCCTACTTCAGATATTGCTAACACATTCATTGACAAATTGAATATTAAGTCCATGTTTGGTGCCAAGGTTAGTTTTGAATTATCTTTGTTCTTGTTTTCATCTCATGTCTTTGATGTAGTTCACTATGATGGTGGATCATGATTCAAGCGATGAGTTTGTATCAGATACTTCAGATTTTGCTAACACATTCATTGAAAAATTGAACATTTAATCCCATGTTTGATGCCAAGGTCAATTTTGAAACATCTTCGTTTTTTTTTCCCTTAAGTATCTCTTCGATTTGGGTCTTGTGGTAGCGAATCATGATTTCAAATGATCAATTTTTATTAAATACTTCAGGTATTGCTAAAACATTCAAATTGAAGACCAACTCAAGGTCACATTTGAAGCATTTTCAATTCTTGTTTGTCTCTATTAGATGTGGTTCATTGTGATATAAAATCTTGATTTCAAGCGATGAATTCATATGATATTCTTCAGATATTGCTAACACATTCATTGACAAATTGTAAATTAAGTCCATGTCTGTTGTCAAGATCAGTTTTAAACATCATGTTTTTCCCTTATGCTATGTCTCTCTTTGATTTGGGTCACCGTGGTTGCGAATCTTGATTCAAGCGATGTATTTATCAGTTACTTCAGATATTGCTAACACATTCATTGAGAAATTAAACATTAAGCCCGTGTTTGTTGCCAATGTCAGTTTTGAAACATCTTTGCTTTTCCCCTCATCTCTCTTTGATTTGGGTCATCCTGGAAGAGAATCTTGATTTATGAATTTGTACAGAATTTGTGATTCTGAGTGCTTAGAAGTAGTCTGTATGATAATAGTTTTGGGGTTTGTTTCAGGAAATATACTCAAGTTGGACTCACAAGACAGAACATTTTCAGAAGATACACACAAGAACAGGGGTTCCTTTTACTGCAATGCTCTTCTTCGATGATGAAGACAGAAACATTAAATCAGTTAAACACAAACTATGACTTCACCCTTTATTGAGCTTACAATCAGCAGGATTGGTTTGTTTTGTTTGTATAGTAATAAACATTGAATCTTTGCTTAACAGGTTTCGAAAATGGGAGTGACAAGCATCTTGGTGGGTAATGGTGTTACTCTTGGAGCATTCAGACAAGGACTTACCGAATTTTCGCAAAATCACAACAGTATCGAGAAGAATAAACAGGTGTGGCGCAACAAGTATGCTGCGAAGCCTGCATCATCTGAGACAGACAAAGACTGACATTGATCGCCAACCATTGAGAGTTTTGATACATTAGACACAAAAATTTCTGAGTGTCGATATTTTTTATATATTGAACCAAAAGATTGACCTGGATCATATTTAAATCAAGAAACATACATAAGTCACATCTTCTAATAAGTCAAATGTATGACACATTGCCTGTAATTTGAATTTACATCTGAAGGACTGTACCCATTAGTATCGCTTCTTTATCTTTTTGTACTAAGTAACTCCTCGCGTTTCGGTTCAGAACCAATTCTGTATCCTCTCTCAACTGATTCTGCTTCCAACGGCAGCTCGTCAAATGCAATGCAAGACGAAACAACGCAAAAGGAGCGTTGATCTTAACGAGTTTCTCCAACAAATCAATAATGATGATTCCAGGAAGAAGAGGGAAGTGAGACGTGGATCCAAAGTCAGGTATCCAGTTTGTATTAGAGAGGAGGCTAAAGATATCAAAGACAAGGCCTAACTAGAGTGGATTTTGTTAGGCTTCTATATAAGTCTTGTAACCACATCAATAATAAGTTTTAAGCCCTTTAGGGCCTCATTCTTCTCAAACTCCATCTCGTTTCTCTCTCTAAAATCTCTATCATTCTCTAAGACAAAATCTCATTATTCTTCTCATTCTCTCCATTCTTCATCTATTCTCATGAATCTTATACTTATTCTCTTGCATAATCCGCATATTCTAACAGTTTGTGACCTGAAGTTTGATAAGTACTCTGTGAACCAACTCACGGGAACTGTATCAGTCCCTGGAACGTAGTCGAACCAGAATCCAACATAGATTTTTCACTGTTGTTGGATCTCAGTGACAGAGGAAGATACAAACACTAACATGGCTAATCAAGAACATCCAAACCAGGTTTCCATGTATCTGTTTAACCATGGAAATGGTATTTTATCTCAAATCCCAGTCTCTGCAGTAGCTTTGAACCAAGCATAATTTCTGGCTCCGATTCCACTTGCACTGACGAATTACCCGAGTTTGGATGTGCGAAATTACTCGTGGTCACTTGGGGTACAAGAAACTGGGATCAATGGGTTTCAGAACATGAACAGGATCACCTACAACGACAACAACATCGTTAATAATTTCTCAAAACAGATTGACCAGAATCCCATAATGGAAAGTTACTCTGGCTTACTTGGGTTACAACAAAATCGAATCAATGAGCTTGAGAACATTAACACGTACAGCTACAATAACTTGAACAACTTCAATGTGGACGATTATCTAGGATTTCTTGAAGTGCAAGGTATTGGGACTAACGTGTTGAGGAACATGAACATGTAAGACCACAACATCATTAATACTTAACACTGAACCTTCACATCAGCTTGTTCAATTTTTTGAAGTTTTTGCTATTCTGAAATTTTTATAGTTAGATATATTAATGACAATTGTAAGAAAGATAATAAGAAATTAGTTTTTTTTTTTTTTGTCACTCAATCGGAAATTAGTTAACATCTGTTCTGTTGCATTTTAAAGGAAAAAGGGGGAAATTGTAACGAAATGAAATATGGGAAATAAATACAAAAGATCCAAACTGTTATACGAGCTAGCAATTAAGTGTTTTGTTCGGCCTGGTTAAGAAATGACCAAACGGCTGAGATTAAAAGGATTTCAATCAACGGTTAGATTTTAACTGAAGAGTACAAACCTTCGAAGTGGGACCTATCACACTCAGAGCAAAATCTTAGCGAAAGAATTTCATTTTTTAATATTTTTTTTTGGATATTGGAGGCTTACTTCTCTTTAAAAAATAACCAAAGACCTAGAACTTAGATATTCGAAGAACCAGAGTTAATTAAACTCGTTGTCGGTCTTCTTCTTCTTCTTCTTTGTAACTTACATTCGAGTAGTCTCTTACCTTCTTTGGTCTCTAGAGGCGAAGAAGCTTCACTTTTGATTCACATCTGTGCTTTGTCTCTTTGTTGATGATGAAGATTCCTATTCGAATTCAAGTGAGTGCTGTTTCTCCTCTTTTATCAATTCTGAATTTAGGGCTAAGTTGTCTATTAAGCAGTTCAATTTAGTCTAGGGGTATTGCAAAGTGTATTTTCCGTGTGAGAATTGGTTCCAATTTCAATTTGGGGTTAATTTTGTCTCCTTGTTTGTCTACTTCCAAGATGGGCTTCTTCACTTTCTTTTTTCGTTTTTTGATTTCTATCTGGTTTTCAAGATCATCTTTTCAATTGCAAGAAATAAATTTTCTCTTGGATTCTGAGTTTAATGGAGTCACATAACATTTAATGTCAACTTTCTCTAGGCTTTTATTTACTTTGAATGGTTTTACTGTTAGAGATCTATATTCTCTTTGAGCAGGCTTTTCTATGTGAGAACAAAATGAATGATGATTGCTTGAAGCAACAGAACCAGATTTAGTAATACTTCTTCCTCTACATCTTTGCTAATATTCCTCTCTTTTATTAACTTCTTTTCTGCAGATTACCTTTTGATATTTTAAGTGGTACTACTAGTTTGCGAGCTTTAGGTAGGGGTTAGTCATGAGTGGTTTGGGAAGAAAACGTGTTTCTAAATGGGACACTAAGGAAGACACACATCATCATCATAACTCTATAGTAAATGCAAAACCAGGTTCTTATTACCGTGACAAAGAGCCTGAGCCTGTCCGGTTCAATGGAGAGAGTAATAGTAATAGGAGGTCTGCTGCTGCGGATGACCAGCACTCCGGCGATGCTAGGAATAGAAGCAGAGTTGCACAAAATAATGATAACAGCTATTATTCTGAACAAGATGAGAGGCAACATTTCTTCCGTAGGTTAGTGTTTGAGATGTTATAAAATATTTAGAAAAGTAGGGATTCTTGTCTAATTGTTCTTCAGTTCTTGCTTTAAGTCTCTTTTTTGTTGTTTTAGGAGTGGGAGTAGAAGTAATAGCAGAAGCAGAAGCCCAGTCTATAAAGGGAGACGAGATACAGGATCTTATGACAGACACAAGACCAGAACACAAGGTTCGCCTTTGCCAATCAGGGAATTCAATAAGCGAGCTAATGATAACCAGTTTGATCAAAGCAGTGATTATGGTTGGGACGATAGACTTAGAAAGACAAGGGAGACTAACTACCACACCGATGATTTCAGAGAACAACCTATGAAGAAAGGTGTGAAGTCTTCTGACTATAATACTGACTTTTCTGCGGATCATTCAAGAAGGGAGCTTTTACATGATGGCATTCCAGACTCAAGATTGAGAAGGCACAGAAGCGAATTTATGGGAGAGAAAGAAACACAAAGAAGGGACGGTGATGGTGAAGGGGAATTCCACAAGAGTTCGAATATTCCGTGCAAGTTTTTTGCAGCAGGGTTCTGTCGTAATGGCAAGTATTGCAGGTTTTCCCATCATGGTTCTGATAGAAAGCTTTCGCAAGATAATAACTTTTGTAGACAGGACAATGACAATTATAGTGGTCATACCAAATGGAGCGATGTTGAAAGATTGGACAATGGAAAATTAGGTGGGATCGAAGTTTCTCGTGCCAGTAAGGGAATTTCTGAATCTAAAGGGAACGGTAGTGGCTGGATTGATGACATGGAGATGTCTCCGGATTGGGATTATGGAGTCAAATCTTTAAAGAACCCCGTGAAGGAAGAGCATGGTGTTGGTAATATTGGTCAGAGTTCACAATCCCGAGTTCTTAAAGATGATTTGGTGACTAATTATGATCGAAAGAGTAGTGCTATGCTTTTACTTGGCAGCAAAACTATGGTGGAGAAACCTTTAACTAGTTCGCATCAGAGTTACAGTAACCCAGTGAACGTTCCTCCAGTTCAAGCATTTAATCAGAATCATAATGTATTGCCGTACCAAAGCTTACTAACAGCTGGAAGAAGTCAACAAGTGCCAGCTGCTTCTGCCGTAGATTTGGCAGTAGGCTCAAACTTGAGCAATCTTGAAAGTGGACAAGTTTATCAAAATAATCATCATTCAACGGTGGAGAAACCTGTTTTGGTCCAAAATACCGTGAGTAAGGAACAAATCGATCAGATTAGCAACATCTCAGCAACTTTAGTGCAGTTTCTTGCAAATGGGCAGCCCATCCCACAGCTTAAACAGGCATTGCAGATCCCGTTGCATTCAGAATCTTCAGTGGCTATTCAACCAAATCAAGCTACTATTGCGTTGCACGCTCAAAGTAATTCCATGAGTAGTAATCCAAATCAGCTATGGAGGCTTGGGATGAGCACTGGCGCTGAAGAAGTCCCAGCGGTTACTGCCTCACAGGTAAGCAATATCGATGGGACTCGAGAGCTAGAGCTTAATCCTAAGGTTTTGGAGGAAAACGGGGACAAAAAGACTGATGAAGCTAGCAAAGAAGAAGAGGTTAAGAAAACTGTAGAAGAAACTAATGATGCTGAGAACGTTGTAGACGAGGATGAAGATGATGATGATGATGATGGGAGTGACGAAGAAAACAAGAAAGAGAAAGATCTGAAAGGAATGCGTGCGTTTAAGTTTGCCCTTGTCGAGGTTGTTAAGGAGCTTCTAAAACCAGCTTGGAAAGAAGGTAAGATGAAAAAAGATGGTTACAAAAGCATAGTGAAGAAAGTAGTTGAGAAAGTGACCAGTACAATGCAAAGTGGAAACGTTCCTCAAACACAGGAGAAGATTGATCATTATCTCTCCGCTTCAAAACCAAAGCTTACCAAGCTAGTTCAGGTTCCTTGATACATAATTCTTACCTTATGCTTTCTATAAGTTAATAAACCACAAGCACACAATGTTACTAACTGTTATTTTGTGTCTCCAGGCATATATCAGCAAAACCAAGAAGACCTAATTCGAATTGGACTCTCATGTTTTCTAAACACAATTTTATCTCTCTCCATTATCAGTAAGCTTGAGAGCTGCAGTGGAAAATGTTGTTAATTTTATTCTTACATGTTTAAATATCCCAATAGTTTTTCCTCCTCAGTTTTACGACATACTGACATGGTTCCGATCTGATGGACCAAGACTGCGTTTATGTCTTTTTCTGTTCTATAAAACTTAGAACCAATTTTCAGTGATACTTCATCTGTTGATTTATCGTTGAGCTCTTTTGCTTATGATTGTTTTCAACATACTAGAAACGAGTTCCTAACATGTAAAATTATCAAATTACTATTGTAATTGTTCGAACTTAGACAAGTTGTTCCTATTGGTCATTAACCGGTTTTAACCGGCCTGTACCTTTGTTCCCGCCATTTAACTCTTCTCTTCTTTCTGGGAAACCAAAACTAAAAATTGGGAATTTGGCGAGAAAAACAAAAATATCTAATTCGTTGTGATTGTGACTGATACCCTTCTGAAACGACGGAGATGGCTTCGTCCACATCGAAAACCCTAATGGACTTTTTTCAACCTGCTAAACGCCTCAAGGCTTCCCCATCTTCTTCTTCCTCTTTCCCCGTCGCGAGTGGTTCTCGTGGTTTGGGTTCTTTACCAAACCCGCCGCCTCGTGTAACCGTTACCAATTCCGTCGCCGATGACTCATCTGGCCTTACACCTGAACAGGTCTCTCGCTCCGAATTTAACAAGTTCGTCGCCAAGTCCAAGCGTAACCTCGCCGTCTGCTCCGAGAAGGTCACAAAAGCTAAAGGTTTTTCCTTTTTCTAGTTGTGATATCTTGTCATGGTGTTCCTACCTTTACTTCATTTTACACTTTATTTAAAGCGTATCTGCGATCTGGTAAATGAGAAAAATCTTTTTTTTTGCTATTACGAATTTAAACTGATTTTGGGATGGAAATTGCATCTGAAGGACACTGCTTCGTGCCGTTGAGTGAGCTCTTAGTTGAAGAATCATGGCTTAAAGCTCTTCCTGGAGAATTGGATAAACATTACGCCAAAACCCTTTCTGATTTCCTTGAACGTGAGATCATTGCTGACAGTAAAATCCCTCCGATTTATCCCCCGCAGCACTTAATTTTCAATGCCCTTAATACAACTTCTTTTGATCGAGTTAAAGCTGTTATCATCGGTCAGGTACGGAATTTGGAGTGAGCATTAGTTTCTTCGAGTGAGTTTATGGATTTCTGTTTATGCTTTAACAAGTTTATTCTCTTTTCTATTAGGATCCTTATCATGGACCTGGTCAAGCTATGGGATTGTCCTTCTCTGTGCCTGAAGGAGAAAAGATTCCGTCTAGTCTGTTAAACATATTCAAGGAGCTTCGGACAGATGTTGGCTGTTCTGTCCCACGTCACGGTAATCTACAGAAATGGGCTGTACAGGTAATTGGAATTTCTTTGTGATCTCTCTACTTATGTGTGCCATAAATTCTCAGTTTACTTGGCGAAGATCAAGCAATTCACTTTTGAACTTTCTTTTTAGGGCGTGTTGCTGCTGAATGCTGTTCTTACAGGTAATATCTCTTATTGTGTTACAGCCTTATAAGTTTTAATCTGTCAAACTTCTGCTATCCTTCTCACAAATATTTCGGTTACCTTGTCTTCAAATTCAGTAAGGAGTAAGCAGCCTAATTCACATGCAAAGAAAGGATGGGAACAATTCACCGACGCTGTTATTCGAAGCATCTCACAGCAGAAGGAAGGTGTTGTCTTTCTCCTCTGGGGAAGATACGCTCAAGAGAAATCCAAGTAGGTTTGGTTTTATGAATGTGATACAACTGATGAGAAGATTAATTAACTGAAATTCTCCTTTTGACTTCCAAAATATTAGAACCTGTTAGACTCCATTGTTTGTCCTGTATGAGATCACAACCTTTATTCATGATTATACAGGTTAATAGACGCGACTAAACATCACATACTCACAGCAGCTCATCCATCTGGTTTGTCGGCAAATAGAGGCTTCTTCAACTGCAGGTTGGCTCAACTCCAGTAAACCTTCTTTTTTTCTCTCCTGCCTTTTCACATGCATAATGTAACCAGTGTTTACATGAGTGCAAGAAATAACATGACCTGCAATTGTCTGCGTATTGTGCTTATGTTAGCCCAACTGCTGAATTAACAGTAATGTTCCACTTTTGAACAGGCATTTCTCACAAGCAAACCAGCTACTCGAGCAAATGGGGATTCCTCCCATAGACTGGCAACTTTAACTTCTTACCTACAGTTTTATAGCGAAGACGAAGTAATGATTATTAACGGGGAGCCATTCATTTTTTGTAGTCTCTTTTTGGCGAAGAAAGCTTGAAGCTTTTAACGGTTTGGATGCCTTCTTTTGTGGATTAGTGGATTATGTTATCACGGAAACTCTAGATGACTTGCATAGGCTGTCAAAGATTGTTAGATCTGAGTATGGCTCAGTAGTGGCAATCTGTTTTCATTTTCAGTCTTTAACGGTGTGTCTTGTACAAGTGCTGCTTAATTATAGAACTGCCACTTGGTGATGGATAATGGGATAATTTAAGAAGTATGGAAGTGCATGAAAGAAATAAGCTTTAAGACATTGAGCTGCATAGAAACCACAGTTTTTGCTAAAAAGGATAAGTCTATGGAACCCCTTTGATAATGTTACTCCTGAGTTCAAAAGCATGTCAGGAAAACAAAAATTTACAACTTTGAATCAAAATTTACAGGAGCAGTTCCACCTATATTCTATGGTCACGATTTTTCACAAATAAGATACAAAATCTGCATTACCTGTTAGTACCAAGCATGATTTTTGTTTCTGTACTGACCAAAACAAGCTCCAAATGTTGCAGGAGAAAACAAAAATGACATATTTGGCTCACAGTCTCTTCTTTTCATGTCTTATGTTTCTTCCTTAAATTTCTTATGGTTGGCAAGTGCTTTTCAATTAAATGTGGACACCCGAAAAACGTCAAAAGATTCCGGCAACTCTTTTCACCATCTTCTTCTCTTCCTTGAGAACTTAGATGGCTTAAGTAAGTCTTGCCTTCATAGATATAGCTAAGCTGTTGCCACAGCAAAACACTTAGCCCAATCGCCACAGAAACACTAGCCACAAAGAGGTAGACTAGAACAAGGCCTCGAACAGAGATGAAAATAGCTTTGGCTATGTAAGCAAGAGTAATATTTTTCACTGCTCTCAGAACTGTAAAGCTATTACCATGGGCCACATCGGATACATTCACAGCTCCATTTTCCAGAGGTGGCAAGATATGAATCAAGGTATATACACACATACAAGCAGCGTAGATTGTGCTTATGACAGCTGAGATAAGGAATGCTATAAATTGTTTGTGATTACCAGCACCAACACAGTTCCCAATCTGCAGATACACAAGGAAAGTCGTTAGGGTTAAGCCCTTAACCAGTAAATTAGGACACTGACGTTTAGGGTATTGATGCCCAAGTCCAGTATCAGAGGACTCTATGATTGGAGAAGATTGGCGTATTGCATAAATAAAGCGATAAACTAGGTACCAGTAAATGTGATCTATCTAAATGCTAAACTCCAAAAGTAATTATCAATAGCGCATCACTACACAATGTACACTACAAAGGCCATTCTATTTTCAGCTGATGTATGTAATAACAAAAGAGAAACCTGCAAAACTCATGAGACTTACAAAGGGGCAATGGTGATCCATGTCCACGACACACATGCCACATGTGCGGCAGTGATGGGTTCTAGGTGACTTGGGTTTGGAGCAGTAGTGACAAAAGGTATAGTTGTTAAGTGCGCCATTCCCTACTTCAGGGTGGGTTCCATAAAGAATATCTGTTGGTCTGCCGGCACATTTAAAAGCAACAAGAATGAATGTTGAGAGGGTTGATATTGCCAGAAACGCTGTTGTAACAGAATGGAAAATTCCGCAGGCCAAGCTGATCGAGAACAGGACAGGATACGCAGCCCAAATCCCACCACCTGTAGTTTTTTTCCAAAAGAGTTTATTGACAAGGAAATGAGAAAAATATAATTTTCAAAATAATGTTATTGTTATCTTGAGGAACTTACATATCACAAAGAGCATAAAAACACCAAGAATAACAACAAAACAACGGTCACGGAAACGTCTCAACCCGATTCTTTTGGCTTCAGGTCTGACTGGGTTCTGATTTGTGATTGCACCACACCATCCACACTTGAAAACAGGTGCGTATGATGGAAGAACCAGGTTTAGTCCACAACCCCAACAAATTGCTTCATAATCCTCAGTTATGGTTGTAACAAAACTTCCCTACAGAAAAAGCAACACTTATAATTGTAATGGTTTATCAATCGCTCTTTTACAGTTCTCTTTCAAATCTATGCAAGAGAAGAGTCCCACTACGCAAGGGTCACTCAACTATTGGATGACATCAATGTGTAAACACGTCACTAACACTAACAAAACCCGGCTTCAATGAAAAGGATTTGCAGCCCACACATAATGCCAGATTTGATGAATTTCATTCTTTTTCCAGCACTTTCGAATCATACAATCTGCAGTAAGTTTACAATACCCAATTGACACTCATAAATTTTTCCAATATCCACACCTAAATCGGTAAATCAAACAAGCAAAAACGAATAGTTGTAATTTGCCAAATATTCCAAGGTTGTATCCCCACACACTCAGGCATCACAAAATGAAATCTATTAGACAATGCAGTGAAGATGGGTCAGAGAGAGAAGAATCCACTAACCTGAGAAGACTCTTCCATGTTCGGTATACGAGAAAACAAGGTTTCTTCAGAAATCCCAGAAGTTTGGTGAGAGTTAAAAACAAAACTTAAAGCAAATCCAAAAGCCCTTCTGGAATGAAATCAAGAGAATCACCCCAAAACGTCTTCCCCTCTAGCTTTGGATGAACAACATATTCTAAGCCAATAGAATAGATATCAATTCCAGAAGAAACCCCATCAATCATCTGCTAATCAGAGACGTTGGATTAATATACTAATCGATGAAGCACGTTTCGCTGATTGATTTTCTGCAGATTATTCGAAATCTCTAATCTCGGGCGACGACTAAAACAATCAGCTCCCGTAAAGCTATGATCTTTACGCAGAGATCTGATCACTTATAGTCAGATTAATCGCAATCGCTTGACCACGAGACAAAGGTATCCGAATCTTCATACGTATTTTAAAAATTGATCGTTTTTAGTATTCACAGAGACGCATCTGAAAGAAATTGAGAAAGTCAAAAACGTCCTTCTCTCTTCCCCTCTTGCTAACTCTAAATAGCAATTTACCGAAAGCCACCGTTAGCAACGGCGATGGCGAACACCGGAAAGTTTTGATCGGAAATAGGGAAGAAGAGAAAGTTGAACACAGCGGCGAGAAATGATTTATATGCATATCTCTCCCTTGATTTTATGCTTATTTTGGTCCCTCCTAAAATATTATCTTCGATATTATTTTAACCCGAGTAATAATATTTTAACAAAAATCAAATTCTTGACACATTTAATTTGATAAAACTTGAGAGTCAAGCGATTAACGAATCACATCTAATGGTAAGTTATTAATGCCCTGTGACGTGGACGGTTGAGATTAACTTTTACGCAAAAAGAAAAAAAGGAAAATAAAAATAAAAGGAGCGACTTTCCAATTACCCGAAGTCAGAGAGAACCAGAGATCTATATAAATGCAAAATCTCTCTTGTAAAAGTTAAAAACCCTAAAACTCGAACAGTCTCTCTTGTGATCGATCATGGAAAAGTCTAGCAATAAATCCGTTGCTCTGGTACTCGTCTTTCTCTTTTACTCTTTCTTGCACTCTGTTTTGTGGTTCTGTTTTGAAGATCATTGAAACTGTTGTTTTGATTTTGATTTTTCAGGTTGAATCTGCACCTGCTACAACGACAAAGACACTAAAGAAAGGTTTTTCTTTTTGCTTTTACTTTGAATGCCTGATTTGGGAACCTGTTGTTAGTTGAAGGAGTGTATTATTTTGTGTTCAACGAGAGTGTTTTATTCAGTTTTGGCTATCTGTTTATGCTTTCTCAAGTTTATAGTCATAAACTAGTTTGAGAACCATGATGGATTTTGAATTTGTTTGTCTCTTCTTAGGTAAAAGAGATGCGAAACATGATTTGGACATCCAAGTTCTAAAGAAGCAGAAGAAAGAGTTGATTTCTGCCGTTCAGAAGAAGAAAACTGAGAAAACGGCACCGAAGACGAAGGTAGTGACTAGCAGCAGCTCTGACTCATCAGATTATTCTGATTCTGAGGAAGAACTAGAGGTATACTTTAATCTCTTATTTACAATGTTTTGGCTATACTTATTTTGTTCTTGTATTTAATTTATCTTTCAGATTATGAAAGTTCTTCAATCTAAACAGAAAGATGACTCTTCTTCCGACGAAGAATCTTCAGATGAGGTTAGTTTATGTTTCCAAATAGACTTTTCCTCATCTAAAGGCGTGTCAATTGTGGTTTATTTTTTAAATTAATATCAGGAAATTGGTGCAACTATGAAGCCAGCTGCTACAAATGGTTCATTGAAGTCCACCTCAGAAGGCAGTTCGTCTTCTGAAGAATCATCTTCAGATGAAACTTCTTCGGATGAGTTAGGAATTGCGTGACAAATACACTCTCATTGTTCGAGAAATATCCCATGTTTTCTTTACAATTTATTTTACATATTTAGGAACCTGCCCCTGCAAAGAAGCAACCAGTAGCTCTTAAGGAAGACAAGGAAGAGAGCAGCTCATCTGAGGATGAATCTTCTTCAGAGGAGGTATGAATTGCTACATATTATCTCAATATTAGAAAAATGCCTTAAGCTTACTTTGAAATTTTTTGTCTTTGGTAAAATATAATTAGGAAACTTCCCCTGTGAAGAAGCAGCCAACAGCCCTTACTAATGTCAAGGCAAACAGCAGTTCATCCGAAGATGAATCTTCTCCGGCTGAGGTAGGAATTGCGTTTTACATGTTATTGCAGTGTCACAGGAATATAATATGTTTACTTTGAATTTTTTTCGTTAGAACACAATCAGGAACCAGCCCCTGCAAAGAAGCAACCTACAATTTTTACACAAACTAAGGCAGAAAGCACCTCATCTGAGGATGAATCATCTTCAGACGAGGTATAATTTGCATCAACACATATTAGCTTAGCGATAGAAGAATGTTACAAGCTTAATTTACAATTTTCCTTTTGACAAATATTAATTAGGAAACTATCCCCGTGAAGAATCAACCGCCAGTCATTAAGAATGCGAAGGCGGGTTCTTCATATGATGAATCTTCTTCAGACGAGGTAGGATTTGTGTTATACATGTTATAGCTTAATGTTACGGGAATACCATATGCTAAACCTTACATTTGTTTTATTGTCCTCTTAAAGGAACCGGCTCCTGCAAAGAAGCAGCCTATAGTTGTTAAGCAAGCCAAGGTGGAAAGCAGCTCATCCGAGGATGAATCATCTTCAGAAGAGGTAGAAATCGCATCAGTACTTGTGAGCTCAACAGTAGATAAATGCTACAAGCTTAATTTACAATTTTCTTTTGACAAATATTTATTAGGAAGCCAGCCCTGTGAAGAATCAAGCACCAGTACTTGGGAATGCCAACGTAAAAAGTTCATCGGAGGATGAATCTTCTTCGGATGAGGTAGAAATTATGTCATACATGTTAGCTTAGTATTATGGGAATATCATATAGTAATTATGAAATTCATTTTAGCTTAGTCTTATGGGAATATCATATAGTAATTATGAAAATTGTTTTATCTTGCTGAAAAAATAATTAGGAACCAGCCTCAACTACAAAGCAACCAACAGTGGTTAGTAAGGCCAAAGCAGAGAGCTCATCATCTGAGGATGATTCATTTTCCGACGAGGTAAAAATCGCATCACTACACTTGATTCAATATTAAGGGATCCTTATATGTTTTGTAATTCGTGCTTTGATAAAATATAATAGGAAACTACCCCTTTGAAAAAGAAACCAGCAGCCATTAAAAATGCCAAAGCAGAGACCAGTTCATCAGATTCTTCTTCGGACGAGGTAAAAGTTGTGTTATACATGTTAGTTCATTGTTACAGTAGTACATATGCTTAATTTAAAATTCGTTTTTTTGATAAACTATATTTAGGAACCTACCCTGCCAAGAAACAACCAACAGTTGTCAAGATTGTCAAACCAACTAGAAAGGATTCATCATCCTCAGAGGAAGATTCTGATGATGAGGTTTGTTTTGACACAATGTCTATTCATTCTTATACTATATAAACATGATAATTTCCGTGTCTATCTATTGTGTTATTTCTTAAGATTTGGATTTTTTAATGTATTTATGTTACTTTTATATTTTATATCATTGCTTCACCTTCAGGAAAGTGATGATGAAAAACCTCCGACCAAGAAGGTAATTATGTTCTTTTACCAAGTTATTTTTCATCTTTTTGTTTCAGAAGTGACAATTAACCTGTTTTGTAGGCTAAAGTTTCATTAACAAAACAAGAAAGCTCTGGTGATGAATCTAGTGAGGATTCTGATGAGGAGATTAAAGATGAAAAAGTAACCCCAAAGAAAAAGGTGCCAATAATGTTGTTTGTGTTCTGTATTTCCTGTAGGAATGATAATTCTCTGTGAAATGTACTTGATAATGTTTGATCTCTTAACCAGAACCAAGGATACAGATATTGAAATGGTGGATGCAGAGCATAAATTAAATGAAAAGCAGGTGAAAACTCCATCCTATAAAGTTTTGTTATGAATGTTATTCCTTAGTTATGATAATTTTTTTGGTTATAATACTTTATGTAAATGGTAAACCATTACTAGGCCGTGAGGTTAGGCTTGATCTTGCTCACGAGAGGGGTGCATTCAGTACTCCACGTAGCAGGTATTTTCTTAACATGCCATATGAGCATGTTTTGAAAGTTGATTACGTATGTTTGTTTCAACGCGAATATCATTTTGCTGGAATTTTTGCAGTAATACTGTTGGCAACTTCCAGAAAGGTGGCAAAGCAAGTCAAAGTATGACAAAGTCTTGACAAAGTCTTAATCAAGATTAGCTTATTACAAGAAATGACAAAGTCAATATGCAAGTCTAAGTAAAGAATATTTGGAGTTTCTCTGTAACAACATTAGTTGCTGCCTTAATTTCAACTTAAATTTAATCAGTCGAAGAGCTTAAAAGATAACAACATTTGAAATATTTATATACCCTTGTATGTACTATCGATATTTTTGTCATGCTATATAGGTGGATAAAACTAGACAAATTATCTGAAATTTGGTATCCGAACCGTTATAAATTTTAAATAATGCAGATCTGAATAATAAAAAATATAGATTTGTGATTCTGGATATTAGTTTTTTATTTACCAAAAATTTGTTTAGATCCGATTTAGAATATTAAATGTGTTTTTATAATATATGTTGTTTGTAAATGATTCATAGGTGTGAACTAATATAAAAAGTGTTGGATTTCATTATGAAAATTTGTTTCTTTTTCGAGTCTTCTTTTAAATTTTAGTATGAATTATAAAGATTGTATTTCTTTAGAATGTATTTATAATTTTTTAATACCATAAATTTTTATTATGTAACACGGTTATCTTTTGTTCTAAATTCTATTCTAAACTCTATATTTAGTTAAAAATTGTTTCCAATGATATTTTGTTTTTCGTTCTAAAAATAGAGATCTTTATATTTTATTTTAAATTTGAAATACTTTATTTTTTTCTCTAATTTTAAAGTAGAACTTTTCTTTACAAAATAGTTTATTAATTTCTAATATATTATTATTTTATACCTAAACAAAATTATATGATTAAAATATATATAGTTTAAAATTTTAAACAATTATGTTTGTGTGATATAATGAAATTTTATTTTAAATAAATTTTGATTTTTTTTTTTTATTTAATATAAAATAGTAAAATATATTGATTTTTAAAATAAATAGATATTTTAGAAATTAGTAATAAAATGGTAAAACAAAATATAATTAAATAATTTATTTAGAGCAAAACAAATGCTACGAAGATGGGATGGTTTTGTCGGAATTTTTTATTCTTTTTAAACGTTTGGGCCTTTCTTTTATTGGGCCTGTCTCGGTGATAATTAGATATAGAACATTCTTTTGATGTTAAACCCTACTTTTAGAGTCGAAAAAGAAAAACCCTAATTTTCGAACCGTTTTCTTCTCTGCTTCAAATTACTCTTCATCGTGTTTTTCATTCACAATTTCTGTGCAAACATGGTTGAATCGGAGAAAAAATCCAGTGAAGAGCTGAAGAAGAGGACAAGAAAGCGAAATCGTGGGAAGAAGCAAATGGCTGAAGAAGAAACCCAAGAGAAAGAAGAAACCCAGGAGAAAGAGGAAGAGGTGGAAGAAGAAGAAGAAGAAGAAGAAGAAGAGAAGAAAATCGTGGTTATTCCGAAAGGTATAATGACTAACGAGACTTTTGAATCTCTGAGCTTATCTGAGCATACTTTCGAAGCTATCAAGGAGATGGGATTTCAGCACATGACACAAGTACGTAAAACTAAATCTTCTCATGTGTAAACCTGTTTTCAAAACAGGGTCTTGTGAAAGAGTAGGGTTCTAAGTCTCTCATTTATTGGTTAGATTCAAGCCGGATCAATTCCCCCGCTTTTGGAGGGGAAAGATGTTCTCGCTGCTGCCAGGACTGGTTCTGGTAAAACCCTAGCTTTTCTCATACCGGCCGTAGAGTTGCTGTATAAGGAGCGTTTTTCTCCTCGCAACGGGACTGGTGTAATTGTTATTTGCCCCACTAGAGAACTTGCTATTCAGGTAAATTTCTCTTTTTTTATCTACCCAGGACAATTCAACTTAGCAGCAACCATACTGTCATTGTGAGTAGATAAGTCCTGTAAATCTTGCAATTTGCTAGGTAAGACAAATCTGTGAGGTTAGCCTCTTTCATGTAGATGATTTATTTACTGCAGCTGCATTGGATTTGTTAAGTCTGAACGTTGTTGTATGTTACTGTGGCCTCCCATTCCCCTATTTTTATAGTACTATTTTGTTAACTTCAGACAAAAAATGTGGCGGAGGAGCTACTCAAGCATCATTCTCAGACAGTCAGCATGGTTATTGGTGGCAACAACAGAAGGTCGGAAGCACAACGTATTGCAACTGGTTCAAACTTGTTGATAGCAACTCCTGGACGCCTTCTTGACCATCTTCACAATACAAAAGGTTTCATTTATAAACATCTGAAGGTACCGTCTTTTCCATTGTTCTATTTGGCGTGTTACCTTATCTTCTTTATGTAACGCAGATGCTAAATGTTTTACAATTGAGCCACAGGGATATCTGAACTATAGATTCCATATATGAATATCTGAACTATAGGCAGGGTATGCTGTATTCAATTTTGTTGCGTCAATGTTGAGATTAGAAAAGTAATACTATGGAAGTGATGCACAGTCAACACAGATTTCCTGCTTAATTATAGCAATACTAATATCTCAATTTTGAATATTGAGCTGTGTGCTATTGATGATTCTAACTAATGTTTATTGATATATATATATATATATATATATATATATTCCCTATAAATTCAGTGCCTTGTGATCGATGAAGCTGATAGGATACTAGAAGAGAATTTCGAGGAAGACATGAATAAGATTCTAAAGATTTTACCTAAGGTAAAGTATCTTTTGGGGGAAAAACTAGTTGATTTCCAACCTCTCAGTATAAGAAAAAAAAAAATTCCTGTAAAGTATTCCCTTATAGAATCATTCCAATATCTTGTGAATTCATTTATGGTGTTGGTATTCTCCTCAGCAGAAAACCACTACTGAAGTAGTTTTGTTGAAATTTATATGTTCAAATGTCAACACAAATCATGTGCCATAGTTTCTGGTATTACTGTGTTATAGCTTTTGCACTGATTAAAGTTCTTATCATGTTTCCCAGACTAGGCAAACTGCGTTATTCTCTGCCACCCAGACCTCTAAGGTACTTTCTGTTGGCTGTGGTGTTTTTAATTATTAGTATTTCCTGTTTCTTAATGATGCTTTATTGTGGTGAATTTTACAGGTCAAAGATCTTGCTCGGGTGTCATTGACATCTCCTGTTCACGTTGATGTTGATGATGGTAGACGCAAGGTATGAACCAAATATAAATACTCGGGTCCTGAATATTTAGGGAGCATAGAGACTTTTCTTATTGTTTCCAAAACTGTTAGGTGACGAATGAAGGATTGGAGCAAGGCTATTGTGTTGTTCCGAGTGACAAAAGACTTCTCCTTCTAATTTCCTTTTTGAAAAAGAATCTAAATAAAAAAATAATGGTCTTTTTCTCGACTTGCAAGTCGGTACAATTCCATGCTGAAATCATGAAAATAATCAATGTCAATTTCTGTGATATCCATGGAGGACTGGATCAGAACAGAAGAACTAAAACCTTCTTTGACTTCATGAAAGCAAAAAAGGGTATCTTGTTATGCACTGATGTTGCTGCTCGTGGTCTTGATATTCCTGCCGTGGTACGTCTCCACATCTAAGTTCATGCATTTGTTATGTACGCTTTTAGCTACTCAATGGTTTAAAATCATTTTGTGTTGACTTTTATTATCTGTAGGACTGGATTATACAATATGATCCTCCAGACAAGCCAACGGTAGAACACACACTTCCCTGTGTTTGGTTTTTCTATATCCATTTGACTTGTGTGTATATCTTAGATTGTTCTTTGGTGTTGTTGTTTCAGGAATATATCCATAGGGTTGGTCGAACAGCCCGGGGAGAAGGAGCAAAGGGAAAGGCATTGCTTGTCTTGATTCCTGAAGAGCTTCAGTTTGTTCGCTACCTAAAGGTAAGAATGGTTTTTGAAATTTATTTTGTGGGTTAAACAACTTGTATATAATTTGTAAATCTAACCCGCAGGCTGCAAAAGTACCTGTTCAAGAGCTTGAATTCAATGAGAAGAAGCTTTTAAATGTTCGATCTGCGTTGGTAATAGCTCTGTTCTGTACTTTTTTCGGTTAGATAACTTGCCATTAATAATTGCATTCGCTGTAATAACAACGTTTCTTGTTCTCTTGTACAGGAGAAATATGTTGCCGACGACTATAATTTGAACAAGTTAGCCAAGGACGCATACCGAGCTTATATCTCAGCATACAATTCACACTCTTTGAAAGACATCTTTAATGTTCACCGGCTTGATCTGCAGGTAAAAAATAAAAATGAAAACGATTGCTCTTCCGAAGATGTTACGGATTAGCTGATATATCGGGTTTTAACATATAATTTCACAGGCCGTTGCAGCATCGTTCTTCTTCTCGTCGCCTCCTAAAGTTAATCTGAACATAGAAAGCGGAGCAGGGAAAGTGAGGAAAGCAAAGAAACAACAAGGTCGCAATGGTTTCAGTCCTTACAGTCCCTATGGCAAGTCCACACCTAAAGTGGCATAAAGTGTCTCCATTGGCTTACAACATTAATGTTTTTCCCTATTAGTTAGATAAAGTGTCTCCAAATTAGTTACCACCAGATTTTGTCTAAGTAATGTAACAATACTATGTTTTTAATTTGAAAGAAACATTTTTATACTTGGCATACTAGCAGTTAAGTCTATGGGTTATAACTTGGAAGAAGTATTTTATTTTTTCTCATTTTTGTATAATTTGGAAGAAGTAATTTATTTTATCTCATTTTACTTTTTGTTGAAATTGTTTTCGTACAATAACATGGATATTAATTTCAGAAACCTTTGGGAACTTTATTTGATAATGTCTTCATGAAGTTCATGGAAACTAAACTGGTCTAACAGGAAACTAAATTCAGTATCGAAACAACGGGTGTTAAATTAATGAAGTGATTCGGAAGAGTCACTGACTAAGAACGAGGATGGAAAATCAAAAGAGAACAAAAGCTAAACAGGGCCAAAAATCATGAGCTAAACCGGCTGCAACTAAACCAAACCAGAAACTGAAACAACCAGAGCCGTAACGACAACAAAAGCTGAACCACGGAACTGGACTGCGGTTTTAAAGGCGTTGCTCTTCTTGGCCTTGGGAGTTGACGCTGGAAGAGACGAAGAAGATGAAGATGAAGGAGGAGGAGACTCTGTTGAAGACTCTGTCTCCATAACTTTCACGATCATCTTTTGACCCTTTTCACAGTGGCCCGAGACACCACTGATGAAGTAAAACAAACCGGGTCGGTCTAGTTTGAAAACCGTGTCTTCGTTGTTTGAGTAGAGTTGCGGTTTGGTCGCTTTGCATTTTTTGTACTCTTCTTCTGACACCACTAACACTGAGTCTTTCTCGTACTTGAAACCTTAACCAAAATCCAAAACCATGACAAAAAGAGTTATATACATATCTTAAAGATGAATCCTGCGTACAAGAATATGTAATATACTTACGGAGAGTGTCGTTAACTTTAAACCGGTTATCTGAAGCCCATTGGTTAAACATGTCTTCACGAGTCTTAGATTTTGGTACAACCCAACCATCTTTTCCTCCAACTTCAAATTCAGTGCTTGAAACACATGAAAACATGTATAGTGATACAAGAAATGTCAAGAGAATGATCTTCTTCGATGAATCCATTTGTGTTTTTTTTTGGATTGATATCAAGGGAGCTCTTATCAAAGTTTTGAGTTTTTTTCTTTGTTCGTATGGCTTGTGAATGCTTGAGGTTTTGAGATTAAAAAGAGTGAGACTTGAAGGTCTGTTAGACTTGTCCACTTCTTCAGGGATAGATAATTAACGGATATCTCTTTGACTTGGTATTTTATTGAATCAAATATATAATTTTGTCAAAAACAACACGACTTGAAGTTGTTGAGAAATATTAGATTTTGTGGAACTCTGAATTTCAAAATATGTGGACCTTGTGTTTTTCCAAATCAATTCTTACGACAAATGTTAGTGGGAAATCCGGTCTGGTATGGTTTATGGTTAAGGGAAGATTTGTAGATACGATTGTGTAAATAGTGTATCATGTCAGTCCTGATTAATAGGGATTTCGAATATGAAAATAAGGTAGTTTAGGTTTGAGAGTCTCTGACTCTGGTTTTGTATATATATTGTAACACCGATTCCTTTCAATAAGACAGAAAACTCTTCAACCACCTTCTCTGTTTTAACATGGTATCAGAGCTAAAGATTGAAGGAAAAGAAATTGTGACTGAAGAAAAAATAAAGATGAGTGAACATAACATAGTAGTGAATCAGGTTTATCAATTGGCGATAAATGAGAACCTTGATGCAGTGATTGCACAAGTTCAATTCAATGGCGACAATTTTGAAGAATGGGCTCAGGCGATGCGTACAACATTGCGAGTGAAAAAGAAGCACGGGTTTGTAGATGGGACTGTGATGAAGCCAAAGGAGGATACACTAGAGTTTGAGGACTAGAATGCAGCAAACTCAATGGTGGCTTTGTGGATCTTGAACACGATTGAACCAAAGGTGAGGAGAACGCTTGCAAACAAAGAAAATCTACAAGAACTGTGGAAGGAGATCAAAGAAAAATTTCAGAAGCTGAGGATTCAGGAAATCAAGGCTGAACTGATGCAGTGCAGACAAGGTGATCAGAGTGTAATTGGCTACTTTGGTAAGTTGCACATATTGTGGAAAGATCTCGCAAACTATGAACCAGCACCGGTGTGTCGTTGTGGAGCATGTACGTGTGGATTGAGGGCTGAATTTGAGAAGAAAAGAGAAGAGGATCGTATACATCATTTTCTTCTTGGACTCAATGACACAATCTATGGTGCTGTGAGACAAACGAGTGATCCAATGCCAAACATGAATCAAGTGTACGCAAAGGTCAAATATGTTGAAAGAGTTGACACTGTGACAAGAAACAGAGAGAGTCAAGAATCGCATGTAGCTTTCATGGCTCAAATGAAGAACCAAGCAAGAGGATCTGAAGACAAGAGCAAACTCGTTTGTACCAGCTATAAGAAAACTGGACACACTGCTGAAACTTGTTTTCAAATCATAGGATATCCAACTTGGTGGGGTGAAAGAGCTAAGCAGCCAAAACGTGCAGGAGGTCGTGGTTTTGTTCATGGCAGAGGTGGAATGCCTCGAGCAAATGCAGTGATGGTTGAGAATACAAACAAAGCAAGTGTGGAGGCTGAGAAAAGTGGATACACTGAGCTGAGTAATGAACAGTGGGGAACTCTCATTAAACTATTGGAAGAAGAGCAAGGAACAACACTACGGCTAACTGGTAAGTCCTCTTATTATGATTGGGTCATTGATACAAGAGCCTCTAATCACATGACAGGTTATAGAGAATTCCTGAGTGAATTGAAGTATGTTTTGCCGTGTAATGTTGGATTACCGAATGAAACAAAAAGCTTATGTAGGGAAAAATGAACTGTGGCATTTGATGATGAATTTGTACTAAAAATGTGTTGTTTGTTCTTGATTTGAAGTGCAATCCGGTTTCTGTTTCTCAACTCATAGAAGAGTTGGATGTGGTTTTGCAAATTGCTAATAAGGGTGTTGTGGTTCAGGACTGTACAACAAGGAACCTGAGTGGAGTGGAGGATCTTAGAGACAGACTCTAATTCTTCGTTTGAATCAGGATGAAGCCGATGACGTGTGGCATCAAAGGTTAGGACACCCATCCAATGGTGTTTATGATTTGCTTCCAGTATAGGGTAGTAGAACTACCAAATTTTCAACTTATAGCATTTGTTTGAAAGCAAAACAGTCACGTGATGTATTTCGAACAATTGATAATAAGAGTAATGGTATTTTTGATATGATACATTGTGATCCATGGGGACCATACAGAACAGCAAGCTTATGCAATTCGTATTACTTCCTCACAATAGTTGATGATCACTCAAGAGGAGTGTGGGTTTATTTGTTAAATAACAAAACTCAAGTGGGTGAAACATTAAACAATTTCATGCCTATGGCTTTGCGACAATTTGATAAGAAAATCAAAGTGGTGAGAAGTAATAACGGAACTGAGTTCGTATCACTTACCAAAGGATTTCGAGAACAAGGAATCATACATCAAACATCATGTGTGGGGACACCATAAGAAAATGGTAGAGTAGAAAGAAAGCATATGCACATTTTGAATGTAGCTCGAGCATTGTTGTTTCAGTCTTCACTTCCGATTAAATTCTGGGGAGAGAGCATTTTGACAGCTGTTTATCTGATAAATAGAAAACCATCACGAGTGTTGAATGGAAAGACGCCATTTGAAGTGATTTATAGGAAGGAACCCTTGTATGATGAACTGAAAGTTTTTGGATGTCTAGCCTTTGCACACAAGCAAAGAGGAGATGGGGATATATTTGGTGCAAAAAGTCAGAGATGTTTGATGATTTGTTATCCATTTGGTAAGAGAGGCTGAGATTTATTTGATTTGGACACAAATGAGACATTTGTGTCACGTGATGTGGTCTTCATTGAAAACAATTTTCTAATGGAAATCGATATGCAGAAAGAAATTGAAAAGTTTCAGGCTGAATGAAAGACTTCGACTGGTCTGATGATTTTATTGCAAATGATAATGTTGTAACTACTTCACCAACACTTGTTCACGATAGAAACAATGAACCTCTTGCAAGCATTGGTGCTAATGAAAAGACAGTTGCAGAACCTGCAATTGATGATCGTGATAATGAAGTAGAGAAAATTGAAGAATTCGAAACCATTGATGCAGAGAGAGATACACTTGCCGCGTCTGAAGAATCAGTGGTTCGAGATGATAATCGTGACAGTGAGGAGACACCAGTTGTGGAAGAACTTGGTTGAGGAATGAGACAAAATAAAATTTATGTGAAATAAGAGATTATGTTCTTAATAATGTAGAGGGACCCCCGTCAGTGGCAATAGAAGATGCAGAGACTGAATGTGATAAAGATTACTCTATGTCAAAGTATCTTGATAGCACGTCATTTTTGCCATAGTTTCAATGTTTTCTAGCGTCTATAACCGCTGAAACAGAACCAACAACATTTCGTGATGCAGTATGTGATGAACGTTGGAGAATCGCGATGCAAAAGGAAATTGATGCATTAGAAAAGAATAGAACGTGGGTAATTTTGAAACTATCCAAATATGAAAGCCATTCGAAGTAAGTGAGTTTACAAAATCAAGTTTTGTGCTGACGAAACCATTAAGAGACATAAGGCAAGATTGGTGGCACTTGGTCTGACTTATGTGATACACAATTTGTCTCAATTTATGCAAAAACCAAGGAGTGATCATTGGGATGTTGCGTTGAGAGTTGTTCGCTATCTTAAAAGAACGTCGGGTCAAGGGATTGTGATAAAATCTAAGAGTGATTTGAAGCTACAGGGATGGTGTGACTCGGATTGGTCAAGTTGTCCGGTTACTAGGCGTTCGGTGAGTGGTTGGTATATGACTCTAGGAGACACATTTGTCTATTAGAAGACGAAAAAACAGAATGTTGTGGCGAGCTCTTCGACTGAAGCAGAGTACAAAGGTATGTCAAATACAGTTCATGAAATCAAATGGATTAGAACGGTTGTTGTTGATCTCGGGATATATGTTGACGCACCGATTGACTTACATTGTGATAATCAAGCAGGATTGTATATTGCGGCGAACCCGGTATTTCACAAACGTACAAAGCGTATCGATAATGATTGTCACCAAGTTCGAGATGCAATACAAGACGGTATCATTGTCGCGAGGAAGGTTAGTACGAAAGATTAACTTGCAGATGTGTTTACTAAGGCATTGGGACGTCGTGAGTTTGAGAACTTTGTTGTCAAGTTGGGAACCTGCAATCCGCACGCTCCAACTTGAGGGAGGGTGTTAGCGGAAAATCTGGTCTGGTATAGTTTATGGTTAAGGGAAGATTTGTAGATACGATTGTGTAAATAGTATATCATGTCAGTCTTAATTAATAGGGATTTCGAATATGCAAATAAGGTAGTTTAGGTTTGAGAATCTCTAGCTCTGATTTATATATATATTGTAATATTGATTCTTTTCAATAAGACAGAAAACTCTTCAGCCACCTTCTCTGTTTTAACAATAAATTTACTCTTAGAAGTTGTTTATTTGGTGGTTGAAAAAAAAAAGTTGTTTATTTGGTGACGACAAAAGCGAATTCTTCTCATTGACCATTTCTACTCGGACTTCTGGGTTTTTTCAATTTTTGGATGAAATTGTAAATTAAGAAATCTTTGGTTAATATTTTTGGATTTGGAATAATTGAGGGACGTTTTCCCAAAATGTTCCAATTACTTTCTCTGCTTCTGAGTCCTTTAGGGTTTAAGACGTTAAACCCAGAACATCCATAGTTCGTCGTTCGATTCGATTTCGAAATCTCGGCAAATATCTAATAATGGCGAATTCAATGGCTACTCTTTCGAGAAGACTCTATCATTCTATTCTTTCCAATTCTAGAATTTCTCAAACTTCCATGTCTTTCTGCACTAACAACATCTCCTCCCGAGAAGAATCCGACTTGGACGAGTTATCGGCTAACTTGGACACTGAATCGCCCATAAAACCGAAGGCTTCAGATCCAATTTCTCGATTTTCTGGAGAAGAACGCGTGATGGAAGAGCGTCCTCTCGAAAATGGCCTTGACTCTGGCATTTACAAGGTAGCTTCAAAATTGGTTCTAATTATACTTGATACATATGTATTATATATGGTTCTGATTCTTCATTTCAATGGGAAATAGTATCCGGTTTCGCATGAATCTATTATTGCAATTTTGCCGTCGAGTATGATCATTGTTAAGTCATTTCTGAATATCCGATTGATCTCGTTCCGTTTAGGTTTAATAATGTTTGTTCAACTAATTTCTGGGAAATCCAGGCAATTTTGGTGGGGCAAGTGGGTCAGCTTCCTCTGCAGAAGAAGCTGAAGAGTGGCAGATCAGTCACTCTATTCTCTGTAGGAACTGGTGGGATTAGGAACAACCGGAGACCGCTAATTAACGAAGACCCGAGGGAGTATGCGAGCCGGTCTGCTGTGCAGTGGCACCGTGTCTCCGTCTACCCCGAACGCTTGGCAGATCTTGTGTTGAAGAATGTTGAACCCGGGTTAGTTATCTTCAGAGATCATATGTAGCTTTTGTGGTTATGTGATGATAGAATAAGGTACCAAAATTCCACAAGCTGAATCGAATATCTATCTACCCTGCCAGACCTTGATCAAGAATCTGTGAAGAAGGACGAAACTTTAAGCGAATCTTACTTGCTAGAATCAAAATGGAAGCTTTATTTCGTTTATGTATCACTGAACAACATGTTTCCATGTTCTAAACAACAGGACAGTTGTCTACTTGGAGGGTAATCTTGAGACAAAGATTTTCACTGATCCAGTAACTGGTTTGGTTCGACGAATAAGAGAAGTGGCAATACGTAGAAACGGTATAAATGGCTGAATCCATTTGTTCACTCAGATTTATCATCTCTACATTTTTGGTTGAAATAGATATCGAATCTTGATCTCTGTATTTTCTTCCCACAGGCCGAGTCGTGTTTTTAGGAAAAGCTGGTGATATGCAGCAGCCAAGTTCTGCTGAGCTTAGAGGCGTTGGCTACTACTGATTTTTAACAGATACGTTTTCATAAAGGTACACAATTTGCCATTGTAGCTTTTGTACTTGTGTTATCACTTGTTGTATAAACTTGGAAGGTTTGGTTTAGTGTTCTCCAAATGCTATTGGTTTAGGCAGACGAACCAAACTCAACGTATACATTTTACATTAAACCAAAACTAAACCGAAATCTCTCGGTTCAAGAAAAAATGAAAGTAAGACCAATCTCCACGTGTTTGCAAACATTGCATGAATGCCACCTCAAAGCTGAATTTGTCCTCCATTTGTATTCCTCATCCTCTTTCTGTTCTCTGTCACACAAAACAAAAGCAACAATCACTCTCTCCAATGGAGGATAGGTTCTCTAGCGGCGAGGCCCAATATTGGCCCATTTACGGCAACACCACCGCTGATAGCAACAACAGCCACATCACATCCCTTCTCCACAAGCTCCGATCTCATTCACCTACCTCTTCACAGCTCTTTGGTTTCCTCGCTCTCTTTATCTCCAGTGGAATCCTCCTCTTCCTCCTCGGTGTTACCGTCACCGCCACTACACTTGGCTTCATCGCGTTTCTTCCATTGATTATCATCTCAAGTCCGATCTGGATTCCGGTTTTCGTCGTTGTGGGCGGGTTCTTAACGGTCACTGGATCTCTTCTCGGAATGGTGGCTGTTGTGTCGTGGACATATCGTTATTTCCGGGGAATGCACCCGGTTGGATCAAATCAGATGGATTATGCACGTAATCGGATTTATGACACGGCCTCTCACGTCAAAGATTACGCTAGAGAATATGGTGGTTACTTCCATGGCAGGGCTAAAGATGCGGCCCCTGGTGCTTGAGCTTAACCGGTTGGTTTAGTTCTGTTCATGGTAGTAATAACCGATCCTGGTTCGGTTTATTGAGAAAGAACACTGTTCTTGTTTTTATATAATAAGAAGAAATGTAATATTTTACAATCTTTCTGTGCGTCAATTAAAAATGTAATATTTTATTTTGCTTGCGAGTTCACTTATACTACAATTTTTGGGAAATACTTTATATAACTAAAGAGACCCTATAACTAAATCTCTTTTTGGTATATCTGAATAATTAATTTCGAAGAATCATGACAGGAGTATTGCAGACGACATGGAAGAAGTGTATCTATATTGTTTTAATATAGTCATGTCAAAGTTTGAAAAAACTCAAATTATAAACTTTTGTTCCTTGAAAACATTTAATAAACCGATTTATACGTTTTATGAACATGAGAATTTGTCTGTCATTGTATTATAATTTGATTGAATCTATACAGAAAAATAGGAATACAGTGTGGACACAAATATCTTAGTTTGAAAAATCCTATTCATAAATTAGTCTAAAATTCTCACCAGTACTAGCTTGACCGGTTGACAAGATCCTAAATTATGATACAGAAAATCTTAATTTAAATTTTATTCTTACACTTTCTAAGAATTGGTTATTTAACAACAAAAGTTCTAGCCTTCAAATATTAACGCACCCTTTTAGCAGCTAACTAATGATTCATTTTGATGCATGAACTAAGACAATATATTGTAGTACCACATTCTTTGGCCTTTGCAGCTAATTTCAACATTGGAAAATTCAGTCATAGAAGGCTACAAATCGGCACCAGATCCGTATACAATGGCTCAACACTCGAACGTGACATCATGGAATTAAGCATATATAAATAAGAATCTAAGATACAGTACGAATCTTTTTGGGTTGACTTCTTTATGTTTGATTTGAAGTCAAAGCCAACACACACAAAATGGCCGAATGTAGCCAACCGTTGATTTGGTCCGAATAATTTATAATAATAATCATTAAGTGGGCTGATTAAGACCATCATTAGAACCTTTATACCACATAGTGGACTTTAAACATACTTTTTAAATGCTAATGAACGGTTGATATGAAAACATACTCTTTATTATATTAGATTACTTACTAATTAGCTTTTAAATTTGCCAAATGTATTAATTACATAAATTATAACACAGCAATATGTATAAGATATGTGATGCATCAACCAATGACAATAGACCAACACAGCTCCTAGAGAACTTTACCATTCACCTGTTAATTACCGCAAAATAACAACCAAATCCCTCAAATTACATTTTAATTTCTTTTTCCGTCGGGTTTAACAATGACCCGACATAAGAACGGGTCGGGCGTTCTGGAACCAAACTAGCACGTGGCGATCTTGGAGGCACTTCCTTTAGTTGATGTCCACTACAATCGTAATAAATCACACCGGAGTAATCCAACGGCTCACATTTGCCTCCCATCAAAATCTCTCTTTGCCAAACACCGTACTCTTCATCCTCCTCCTCCTCCATCACCATATCCACCGCCGTTTTCTTCTTCGTCGCACCGCTATCGTACGCTTTATTCTTCCGGCTAACCATAGTCATGGCCTTGTTACTCAAAGTCGTCAAGACTTCTTTAGAACGCACCCTCATCGGTGACAAAGACCTTGCTGGACTCCATCCAAACCTTCCTCCTCCTCCAGAGACTTCGATGCTTTTGTTATCTTTAGACTTGGGACTTTCGAGGAAATCTTCGAGATGAGTATGTTTCGGAGTTGGCTTGGGTTTAAGCTTCTTGGAGACTCGACTTGCGTGTCTAGCACAAAGTACCATGAGAGAGACGATGAAGCTCATGCTTAAACGCTTGTGTGAGGAGGAAACATGTTCCGGTGTTGATTTCTCCATGTCTCCGACGTCGTTTTCTCCGCCAAGTGAAAAAATGGTTTAATTAAACTCTAAAGATGTTTGTGGTTCTCTCTTTGTGTTGTGAATTACGTATATTTATATAAATACATAACTATTGTAGGTCCCTTATTATAAAAAGAGTGTTAGGTGACCGGTTGATCCGGTAGCCTTTGCGTTGACATATTTTATTGTGTTGACATTTTGGTAATGATATATTGTGTCATATAATATAAATATCAATGAATAATGATTATGATACAATCAAATTCTGTTTATTTATATATGCTTTGAGTATGAACCTAATGAGCATGCGAGAGACATGCATCAACGATCTCTTAGTAAAATTCTTTTACGTGTTTGAATTCATTCCTTGCTACAATATTATTTGTTTCGATTCATGACTTCCATTAAAAAATTATTGTTGTTATAAGAGAATTCGTCAGCTCATACATATCATTTTAATAGATATCTTAATTAGGAACTATATATTTCTGTTTGTCAATTTCTGCATATTTGGAAAGTTTAATGTTCTTTTTTATCTTTCTATTTTGGTTCGTGTAAATGAAGATGAGCAAGCACTAGTGGTGGGGCAAATATATCAGAAACGCAATCAATTGAGGTGAATAATCCACTCAAAATTTAGGTGTTGGCCGATATGCAATAATTCATTTTCCATATGTTTACACAAAATCACAACAAACATGCGTAAGCATTTATAATTAACAATATTATCATTTAAATTCAAACCACAAATAAAGCTCATTTGGATTGGTATTTGCTTTACTGACTCTCCTGTTGGAGTTAATGTAGGAGGTCGAGGTGTTCTCTAATGTTTGTCGCCTCTTCACACAAAATTTGAAGCAATTTTGTAGACAATGCAATTCTTACTTGATTTATAGATTACAGAAGTTCAATGCGTTACTACTGTACAGTGATTATCAAGATGGTGTCAAAATCCAAAGAGTTACCAACTTTTTCGCAATACTTAGTGGAGTTTGATTACCTTAGAAGAAGATTCGTCAACTTTTCCTTTCACCAAATTCCAAAATCATTAAACAACAAAACGGATTGCTTATTTTGTAGTGTTCACTATAATTTTGGAAACTCTCTGTTTTTTTTTTGATATTCAAGATTAATATAATATCTATAAGTTACAGAGCATAGATATTGCAACAAGCTGATTCGGCCTTTAACAACAACCAAGAAATAAAAGAGGAGAGACTAATTCAGTCAAGTTCAATTTGGTTTTTGTTAGGTTATGTGGCACGAGTCTAAACTATAAGTTTATGTATAAAAACTAGTTATTTTCTAATGTGTTCAATTCTGTCACTGGATGTAACATGTTGTTAGTTTCAAATCTAATAAAATAAAACGATTTGTCTCTAGCCACCTACGAAAGAATAAAGCCAATGTGTTTTTGGATTTATATGGTAGTACTTGGATTAAAATCGTAGCCACAATTGTAAAGTGATGTTTTCATGATTACGACATACATTATCTCTTACGTGATGCGAAACACATGTCGAAGTCTAACATTGACCAATAAGATGAAATGGGTCAAATTAGCTTGAGTCGGGTCGGGTTAGTGGTAGTGGACTTCTTGGCTCTAATCAACTTGATCATTGTCACTAAACATGAACAAAATTCACAACACGACGGTGACCGGTTAAACGGACCCACTCCATTTTTATTTTTGACTCGGTCTCTCTCATTCGTCGTCTTTATATTTATTTATTTATTTATTATGTTTAAAGGCTTCCTAATGTGTATATATAATCAAAATTCTCCAAAACTTTAAATCTATATACATAATTTAACTTTCTGGAATCAAATTCTAATATAAGAAACTATAAACGGACGATTAAATAAACGTATTTTCTCTTGAGATTGTTTCGATTTACTTAATTTACGATTTAAATTCTATACAATAATCAAGCTATTTTCAGTGTAATGGTTAAATATTCTAGCTAATAGTTAAGACATTTGAAATTTAACTCCATTTAACTACATAAGAGTTATGGATAAGTTAGTGTCATATATCAAACTTTATCAATCTAATTATTGATAGAAAAAAATTACTGTGTTAATTAATATTATTTATCTAATTATCAAAGGTACTTAGAGAATTACTAAAACAAAATTTTGTCACTCATGGAATTAGGAGCCAATTAGCAAGGGTTTTAGCTTTGAGGTTTTTGTTGTAGGATTTAGGCTGTAAGTTTTTGGCTTTAGAATTTTGTTGCTGTAAATATTTTGGCTGTAGATTTTTTTATTATAAGAATCTATTTTTGTAAATCTCATAAATTTTGATTTTAGGTTTTTAACTTTCCATAGTCAAAAACAATCTTTAAATAAAAACAAAAGCAAAAAAATAAAAGAGCATAATTGGTGTAATTTCAGTACTTCTGACTTTTTTTGCTTATTAGAACAACGAAAGCTCAGACTCTTACTAAATCGAATATTTATTTAATATACGAGATTACGAGCAATTGCATCTTCGCGTAATCACATCTACATGACAATCGTATTTTAACATATATAATTTGATGTAGCAAGAACCATCAATTAATCCCATTTTAGTGTAAAAGTCCATTTGGTCCTAAATTAAAAAATTTACTATCATTCACATGGAATAAAAAAGCTAATCAACACTTACGTAGCTACGTTAGCCATTTTAATTAAGGCTCATTGATTAGAACATTAAGAGACGCTAAATGTATAGTTGACCGGCACGACCCGTATTTTTTAATTAATCTACTAATCAAGTTTCATATAATTATGTGATCATTTGTTGTTTAGATTAGTTTATAAAATTCTCAAGTCATTGCAATTCATATACAACTCTATCTTATTACCAAGAGCTCTCTTTTTTGCTATATAGTATATTATTAGTTGATAAAATATTCAACAAATTTGGTGGAAGATGCATTATAAATGAATAAATCTTGAATTCAAATAGTTTGGTACAAAATAATTAACGAAAACGATTCGGTGTTGAAGGGAAGTTAGGAAGCACGATCCATAACCAGGAGGGTTAGGTAGCCTCCCTCTAAAAAAATTGGATTAAATTTTACTTAACACAAAACATACATAATTTAAAGCTAATATCATATCCAATTTGCGCATGGTTTACTCGGGTTATTTCAATTTGTAACAAACTCACATTATCAAATTAATACAATGGAGAAATCTATTTTTTATCTATTTTTTAGAGTATAACTTTTCTTTATAAAATAGTTATTTCATTTTTAGTGTATTATTATTTTATACCGAAACAAAATTATATGATCAAAATATATAGATAGTACAAAACTTTAAATAATTATGTTTATGTAATGTAATGAAATTTTATTTTAAATAAATTATAATTTTACTAATTATGTTGTTGACTATTTAATATTAATGAGTAAAATATGTTGATTTGTAAAGTAATAGATATCTTTTGGCATGTAGTCTTTAGTCTAGTGGCGGGTGATAAGTCCACTAAAGACAGACGCACTTGCACATCCAGGGATCGAGTCCCACTAATAGGCCGCCAGTTGTGATCTAGTATTGACAAAAAAAAGATCACAATAAGGCATGATCTAGTATTGTCAATATTACTCATTAGATTTTTGGATCAATAAGGCATGATCTATAGCCTAAATGTTCCAACTAGTAAGATTTGAACTCTTCATCTGATGTTTGGCTAGATCAGAGGCAAGCCAACTGGCCACCTGCTTCTTGGCAAGTAAAGGAATATCTTAGAAATTAATAATAAATTAGTAAAACTAAATATAATTAAAATATTTATTTAGAGTGAAAAATATAGTAAACTATTAGAGCTAACCCTTCTCTATTTTTAAAGAAATTTTTTTTAGAGAAAAAAATAGAGTAAATCATTGGAGATGATCTTATAAAAATGAGTAGATAATGACAACAAGCATACGTTGTATTATACTAAGTAATCAAAACTGAAGAAGCAGTGATTTATGCATTATTGCATGTAGCATTTAATCTAGTGGCAGATGGTAAGTCTACTAAAAACAGATGCACTTGCATATCTAGGGATCGAGTCCTACTACCTACGTTATGTATGAACTTGGCTAATGGACTGGCCAGTTGTAGCACAGTATTGACAAAAAAAAAATTTATTCATTCTTATTAGCTTCATTAATCTTTTTTTTTTTTGTCAACCATCATAAACATTACCACAAGGATATAGAAAGTTTACAACACTAAACCATTAGCTGATTCTCTAATACAACGAACGAGAGCATCAGTTTCATTAATCTTTTTCTCTAAAATTAAATAAATTTTACTCTAATTTTAATTATGGTTAAACTAGAGTGCATATAAACAAAAGTACAATACCAAAAAGTATCTGGTCATGTTAGCTTGTTCCTAATCTAACATGATCTGATAAGGAAAATTTGAATCTCATTTAATTTTTTGGATTATGGATCATGTCTTATGGATTTAACGAAAAATAAAAAAAATACAACCAATTTTATGCATAATATATATAATATATAATATATAATTATAAATTTATAATGTTTGTAAAACCGACCGAAGAAGTAGGCATTCAGTCTCATATACTTCAATCTTAATAGGCCCATGTCTACTTAACGGGCTCACTATGATATGGATCGATGTACCATGTATTCTATTTTTAAAATCTAAATTGGGTTCGTCACGCTAACCTACTTTAGGCCCATTAAGATATGAAAATGTATAATCATATAGTAAAGTTATATAGAGTGGGAGTGACAAAAAAAAAAGTTATATAGAGTGGACTAGAGGATCAAAGAATCATCGGTTTTATTTATTTGTTAAACTGGAAAGGACATATATGAATTTATGTGAAGCATGTAGTGGTTTGTTGGTACTTTTACGTCTTTCTTACGACAACGTTTATTATATAGAAGTTGTTTTTAATAACACTTTTGTAATAAAGTAGACAAGTCATATTATTTATAATTTTTTTTTTTTTTTTTGAAATTTTAGAAGAATATTTGAAGAATTACATGATAATTATAAACTATTTGAATCATTATTTCTTCAATTAAAATCTGGTTTTTTGGCATGGTAAAATCAGCTAATTATATATACATTAATATTCCTTGTACTTTTAATCATAAAATACTGAAATTGTATTAATACGAATGATAGTATAAGTATCAATAAAATATATATTAATATATATAATTGAAAATCTATGAGCAAAAAAAACAAAGTTGTTTCAAAGTCAAAAATTGCGTGCAGAGATAATTATGAAAGTAAAATTACAAAAATCTAAACAATATATGTTATCACTAGCTGGAAAGAAAATCATGAACATTTGCCATAGCTAATTAATCATCGTGAATAAAGAGAGAAGTGGCTCATTTCTAAAATAAACTTTAAGAATTTATATTCTGTGCAATAAGAAATTTAATCCAAATGAGAAAAATAGAAGAAATTTAATTCAAAATATCAAAAATTTATTATACTTAATTAACAAACTGGCTATTAACCTAATGACCCAAGTTCTTCGCCCTCTGCTTATGACCATATCTCCATTTGGAACAACCAAACAAGAAAAAAAAAGTAAAAGAAAAAAAACACAAAATAAAGAATTTCCAGAAACCCTAAAATTCCGCCATTGATACCGGACGCTTACAGTTTTCTCTATACTCCTATTTCTTCTAGGGTTGGTTTCTGTCATTGAAAGCCACACTCTCTACGGCTTTTAATTTAATATTCTAAATTATAGGATTTGAAAACAAAAAAAAAGACAAGGTCGGTAATTAATTTTGTTTTGTTCTTGGATCTCATCCTCTTTATATCTATGTCTGAATCTGCTTCTCTAACAACAAGTACATTTGTCGTCTGATTCATTTTGTTTGTAATAACAGTCAAAGTTCTTGTTTCTCATTGAACCCAGATCTAGGGTTTCTTTTTTCTTCGATAATTCAGATCTAGGGCTTATTTCTCCAACATAATTTCTTTCCCATTCTTCATTTTCTTTTTTAAATTTCGTCTACTTTTGTTCACTTTGGGTTTATTTTTTTCCAGATTACTAAACTCTTTTACTGATTTAATCTACCGAAAAAGAGAAAAAAAAACTTGCAGATCTGTGTTTGGTTTCTTTGTTCATATCTCTTGAGGGATCAACTTTTTTTCTTGAAAAAAAAAATTAATCTCCTTAATTTCATCAAAATTAATATAAATAATCACCTTTTCCTTCCCATTTCTCTTGTTTTTTGGTTTTTTCAAACTTTAAGATGAGACATATTTAATTAATTTTTGTTTCATTATATTTTGAGCTTCTTCTTCTTTTTTTTCATCTTTTAAGCTTCAAAAATGTGTTTTGATTTTTCCATCTTGACAAAATAGGCATGGGACCTCTTTATCTATCTACTTCAACTTTTTGTTGTACTCACATAGTTGATTTTGTTATTCCTTTTTTCTTTGTCTTCTTTATTTCCATCTTTTTCTCCGAGAATAATGTATCAACCATAATCATGGTTTAGGAATCCTCTGATTTTCATTCTCTTTACAGTGTTAAATCACATTAGCAAACTGTCATTCACTAGAAATGTTCAAAGTTGACAAAAATTAATCTTTCCAAGAAAAAAATGACTGGAGTCCACACAAATTGCATTCTCATTGTGAATTTTAATGTTTGGCATTGCACAGCACATGACTTTGCAAATAAGCATATGTTTTTGTCTACTGATTGATATTATTATACAAACATATAACATATAAGACATTGTTTATCACGAAATGTTATGGAGTTGGAGATCATTTTTAATATATGCACTTTTATTTTCTTTGTGTACTTATTTGTCTCTTTCTCAAAACATCTCTTATCCTTTTACCTTACTTTCTCAAAATTCCATTCAAGTAGTTCAAACATATTTAAAGCATTGTAATTCAGATTCTAATATTTAGTCTAGTATATTTAACCATTATATCATTCGTAAGACAACCAATAGTTCGACGCTAGAGGCCTCTTATATATATATGCATCAAGTCTCAGTGTGTATCATTGTTGTCCGGCACATTGTTGTCCATCATAAATATCTAACACATATGGTAACCATTTTTTTTACCAAGTTTCAGGGTATATTTGTTTTTTTCCATATGCTGCAAATCTGATTTGATGGCACCAGGAATAATTTTTGAAGTGTATTTTTCTAGGAGCCCAAAGCCAAATAATAGGCCAAAGAATAGTGGGGAACCAAGGTATATCACAACACAAGCTAGTATAAGATATAAATGATTATGAGACAAATTCATAACGAGAATTTGATAGAAGCACCTTGTAGACTTTACAAAGCGAAAATAAACCCTTCTTATTTACTTCCAAAATGGCTTAATTAGTGCATTATTATTTTAAAATATCTTATTTCCACATTACTTCATTTTTTAAAAATCACTTTAAGTAATCAACATTATACAATATTTCAAATGCAGAACAAACCTCTTTGCAAGTCTGGTCTGAATTGAGCTCAGAGTTTAGTCAATTTGAAAAACTTAACAATACCACACAGGACTACAACAACATTAACTAATAAGGTTTGATAGCAAATCATAGGTTTATCACAAAACTGGAAGTAGCATCGTACAAAGTGACTTCTTGTTCATGGCTATGAAATGGTGAGTGACATATATTCTCATTTTACCACAAAAATGGAATACACAGATATTAAATCAGCTTAGTGTAGCACGTAATTTGTTATAATCATTACAAAAAAAAATTGTAATTTATTATTCTGAAAAAGAAAGAACAGTGTGAAAACATCAGGTTCATTATCGTACCTTTGCAATGTGTAATTTAATCTGTAGGTCTATTCAAAAGGTATTATATAGAATTCAGATTTTTAATATTTTAATATCTATGATTAGTACGAATTTCCAGTTTGGGAACATAATAGCCCTTTTAAGTTTGAATTGACTAACCCAAACTCTCCGAATTAAGTAACTTAATTACTACTCCCAAGACATTTTAAAGTATCAGCGCAGAAGTTATCATTGGTTAAAGAATAATCAAATAACCTACTTCACATCATTAAGTATAATTATAATATATTTTAAACTCTTATAATATACTTAAAATTTCACATATATGAAGTTTATGAACTAGTCTGTATACATACATAAGCCCTGAGATAAGTTGTTGCATTTAAGTTAATAGCCTTGAAAGGTTTTGAAGTTCTTGATTTTGGCTACTAGCATAATTAATGTCCACAGGACTCATAAAAAAAGTAGAGAATGAAATAAATTAAATCATGACAAATTCTAACATATATATATATATATTTCAACGTTACAAAAGAAAATTTATATAATTTTTCATCAGTTTATCACATTTTATTTTGTATATGTCATTCGTTATATTCCTGAAAACAAACCAAATATATATAGATAAACTGCACAAAGGGCTTTAGTGCGATATATATACATATCATAGTTTAGAATCCACTCAAACTATAAACACAAATTTTCATTGAAAATTGCATGAATTATTTCACATTGATATAATGTTTGACAATAGAATGAAGAAGAAATTAACATCCCCAATATAAACTTAAAATTCACAAAATCCCCTCACCAGCTATTATTAATTTTGAGATTTTAACGGTAAATCACTATCAACACAAGTTTTGATAGTTGTACAGGTCTCTTGGTTTTCCAAAGAATTGACGAAGATCCGTCAATTTTTGCTGCTGGAAAGTGTATAGCAAAAAAAAAAACATTAATGAGAATTTGATACACAATAGTACAAGTCATTGGAAACAAACGGCGCATTTGAATCTCAAATGTGGAACTAATATATATATACTCTATATATAAACCAATCCACAAAACTAATTCCTAATTACCGAGGACATGTGGCCAAATGGTAGTGGTCACTTTACAAATCCTCAAGCACCATGATTCGATTTCTCTCCGATGTAAAGAGAAGGAAGAAAAAAAAGAATTTTAGGATATGAGATTTGGCTATGAATCGGACCTTGTCGATCCAATTATAAAAGTAAGGTTGACAAAAAAAAAACTAATTCCTAATTTAACTATATACATATAACATTAACTATTGGTGTATATATATTGGTTACATTAAATTTGAAGTAGCCTATAAAACTTGAATTTAACTATGTATGTAGGCGCTTAGTTCAAAATCATAATTAAAGAAAAAAAATCTTAGAAAGTAAAAATTAATTGTGATGACTTGAAAATATAGAATAAAGTACCTCAATGGAATTAGCTGCTCCTTGGCTGCTATGCTGATTAAGCATTGGAAAAGATGAGTTTAATTTGTTGATTATATCATAGTTAGATTCGTTAGAAATGTGATCTTTCTTATTCATCAGAAATTCATTGCAAGCTGCAAAACGATCGTTCATGCAAAATTCTCCGATCTCTTCTTCACAATGTGTCACTTCAAACGAACTCTGATTCACTTCATGACTTGTATTATTCTTTATCATCTCACCATGATCATGATCTTCTTCCTCGATAACCTGTACAAATTGTGATCTTGTTTTCATCTTCATCATCATTTTCTCCTTTGTTCTATCTTTTGCTCTTTCTCTAGCTTTAGCTCTTGCATCCTTGGACAACTTCTTCAAAATAGGTGTTCGAGGTTGTGGTCTCTTTCTCTTCCCTCTCATCGATCTCCCATCGACCCTTTTTTCACTTGTTTCTAATGTAAACCCATGAATTATAATTAATAGGTAAACATATAAAAAAATTTCTTCAAAATATATTTTTTTATTGAAAAATTGAAACTTTACATAAGTGTATAAAACAGTAAGGCCGGTCAAGGTATACGTACCGGTCGTGTTGATGTTACTGCCTCTATCATTGACCGTCCAAATGGATGCAAGTTCACATATATCAGACGATGTGTCTATGGATCCTAAAGCCGGTCCTTGAATTGATTTCGAATTTTACAATTTAGATTTAACCATTGTTAAAGGTTAAAGATTTTCACTAAAGATGAAAACTTCAATAGACTTAAAAGAATGCATACTTACGGTTTTGGGACTCGTCGCCGCTGCTGGAGCCGCACTGATGATGAGAAAGGTTTTTGGCGATCTTTATGATCTCAGGTTTGGCTTTTGTGAGCAACCATTCAACGGTTTTGCTGGCTTTGTCGAATCCAAGCATGTCTTGTAAACCAAACAACTCTCTAGCAACATCTAGTGAGAGTCTCATCCTACGGTCTCGTGTCCCGTTAGCCGTTTTGATCTTGCTGTGCCTATCCGTTCTGCTTGGTTTCTTGAATTTTTTCATTGTTGGGTTTTGAGAAGTTGAGATTCTTTGGGAATCTTCTATGTGGGTAATAGTTTCCGAGGGCTCAGTGAATTGATCTCCAATGATGTTGTTCAAGGGAAGCAAATTAGGATGATGATTAATGTCATTGGTGATGGTTTGGTAATCATCATTTCCATTGTTTTGTGGGAGAAAAGATGTGAGGATGCTGAGATCTGGAGCAGATTCGAATTGAGGAAAAGGAGAAGGTTGGAGGAATTGATGATGATTGCTTGATGTGTTAGAGGTGGAGTGAATTAAGAGGTCGTTAATGGAAGAAGAAGAGGTAAAAGGGAGAAAGGATTGAGAGGAATAATGGTGATTATAAGGGAATAACATGTAGTCGTCATTGATAATGGCTGTTGTACTAAAAATGTTGTTGTTCATGTCTTTTGAGGGGGTTTTGAAGCAACCAAAATTAATTTTTTTTAAAAAAAACCCTAAGACAAAAAAGAAAAGAAAATGAGAGAAAGCATAAAATCAAAGAGAAGGTTTACTGTTACAGTGATGAAGACTAAGAAAAGAAAGAGTGTTTTTATTTCCTTAGCCTGCAAAATCAAGGAAAAAAGGAAGAACAGTAATAGTGATTAGTCAAATAGTACAATGTCTTTGTTCAAGAGAATCTATGTCTAGATGTGTAGAGAGAGAGAGATAGAAAGAGAGGACCTTTATTGAAGCAAATGAGTCATGGTTGAGAAAGACAGCACAGGCAATGTACTTAAATGAGTCTATGTGCTATGAACTAGAATTGAGAGAGAGAGAAAGAGAGAGAGAGAGTCGAATAGAGAGAGATAGAGAGATCATTATGGAGAAGGAACAACATATATGCTTTTGAAGAGGCAATTATTTTCTAAACATTTTTCTTATTTTCATTTTATTCCTAGTTTCCCATGAAAAAAAAAATTATTCAGCCAAAATGCCCCATCAGCCCAAAATTAGTTTTGAAAATAATTCCTTGTTTTGTTCCATTAAAAAGTATTTTTGAGGAGTCTTGAATTGAAATCGGGCGTCGGGCTTGTGACTGTCACGCGCGACAATTTCTTCAAACCTCTTCTCCGCTCATTTCCACCCTAGTTGTTGCCATTGTCCTCTTCGGCGTTTGGCTTCGTCCGGCACTGTGGGAGGGCCCTCTCCTCCTTTCCTTTTTAGTTTCTCAGGCTACGCTTCTTCTTTTCCACGTCGAAGATTTATTTAAGCTCCTCTTCGTCTCTTGTCGACGGATCTGACATATGGTGACTCTATGAGGCTCAATCGACGATTAATCGGTGGGTTGCTTGAGGACAACATCAACTCCGTCCGTTTTCTTTTCTTTTTCAGGGTCTTTGGCGTTAATCGGTGGATCTTCTCAAATCTGCCACTTTCTCGCCGGTCGAGCAGATGCTTCGCGCGGTGGCTCTCCAGTCCAAGCGCTTTCCTCCACCGTGGTCTTCTTTCGATAGGTCTCAGGAGGTCTTCGGAGATCGACAACTAACAGTTCTGCTCTCGGTTTGTTGATACAAAATCTCTTTGATTTTCACTCCGGATTGCTTATTTTGTTCGATTTAGCTGGGAATTTGTCTTTGATTTCAAGGATTTTCGTTATTCTCCTTCTCGTTTTAGTAGAAGCTTAGGTTAAGTTTTAATGGTGCTTAATTGGCTTTTAAGGGTTGGATTCTTGTTGCTTTTGGCTTGTGGTGGATATCTGAGAAATGGTTGGTGAGGTTAGTAAGACCATGGAGTTGTTTTGTGTTCTTGGTTCTCTTTTTATCGCTCTGAGTTTGGGGACCTCACGGCAAGTTATGGACCAGATTCATCTCCCTCCTTGGTTCGCATAGTTCCGGTTTGAGAAGGCTCATGGATAGTTATAGGATAGTTGACTGTCTGATTTTGAGTAAGTTAATGTGGTCTGCCTGTAGCTCGCTATTCATGGCTCATTCTCAGACTATCGGTGAAGGGTTTACTTTCCATTATGCTTCTGTGTCTTGCCACTCGCTTGTTGTCAACAGTTTTTTATTCCTCTTTGAACATCTTCTTCGAGCTATGCTAAATTAATTAACTCTTATTATTTCTATGAACAGTTCTTGTTTTGTGTACATATTATTTAGCTTTTTTGGGACATGTAACCAGTATGTAGATAATCTTTGTCAAATGTAATTTCGAAAACTCGAAAACCATCATTTAAGTTAAATGATATATTTACATCTTAAAAAAAAAGTGTTTTTGAGGAACGGTATTTTGAAAAGGGAATTTTTTAAAATTTCTCTTTTGTGAAATTGTGATCACAAGTTTCGATTTATTTTTTCTATGATTAATTATGACCTTGTGTTTGTTTGTGTTCTTCTATATATATATATTTGAGAAATTTCTTTACAAAAATTTAGATAAGAATTCAGTATTATTAATTAAAGACTCATTCTAGTCTTATATATAATATCTATTTAGCAATGGTTAAAGTTATACTTTGAGTTTTTGTTGTAATTTTTGTTGCAGATATTACTGTAAATTATTTTGTTGTGAGATTTTATTGTTCTAAAATTAATAAATTTGGGTTTTACCCAAAAACCTTCCATAAATAAAAAATAGTTTTTTAGCAATGAAAACCAAAAATAAACCAAAACCATGATGAGATTAATATGAGTGCTCTAAACATTTTGTTAGGCAACAAAAACAATTCTCCATCACACCCAAATTGAGTTTTTGGTTCAATTACTATATCAATAAATTAATAACCTCTATAAATTAATAAAATATTATAGTTTTAGTATAGTCCCGATATTATTAATTTATAGAGGTTTTACTGTATTTAGAAGATCAAAAGTTAATATAAATAAAGATAAAAAAAATTTAATAAATCAAGTATGCTGAAATTAGGCTATAAATTTTATTTCTAAATTTGCCGTTATTTAGACAAGGATGTAAGAAATGAAAATGAGATAATTTTCTATTTAGTTTTAAGGAAATAGGAACACAGGAGATATAATTAAATTATTTTAAAATATATATTTGCATTCTAAAATATATAAAAACAACTAATATAAGATATAAAAATAAACAACTTTTGAAAAAAGAGATATCATAATATAGAATTCTATAAATTTATATTTATACTAAACAATGATAACTAAAATTTGTTGATATAATCATTTCTGTATTTCTATCCAAGGGCAGATTATGGTATCTGTTTAAATATCAACCAATAAGAGATACATAAACCTTACAAAAAAATTTCAATGTTAGTAGATTTTATTTATTTATTATTAACTAAGAGATTCGGAACGGATAACTATCTAATGATAGTTCCACTAAAATTTAGACCTAAAATCTGGAGTGAATATGTGAGTGCCGTTATATTCAACACAAGTCGGATTTAGGTGACGAAAGTCCACATAGACGCTCTTTTACCACAGACCAACCTGCGTTAGTATGTTATTAGAATTGTTCTAAATGGTTATGCAACATTTATTACTCTTGTATAAAGCTAAGTAATACAATCTATAATAGGCAAGGTATAATTTTGTAAAAAGGGCATCTGCTTTTGCTTACGTACTTACTGGAATCCAATTGAGTTCAAATAGCAAAGTTGCCGAAAGCATTGATTGGTCTTCTTCAAAAAAATATTTAAGAAAATTTGTGATACAAAAATTACGAACTTGATTGTAAACTCAAATGCGAATTTCTGGCCATCGACTTTCAAGTCAATAATTTCAAGATATAGATCAAATAATGTTTAGAATAACTTTGAAAAACCTTAGGAGTTGAATTAGAAAATATGATATTCGAATAAGAGGATTACACGTGGCGGGGCAGTGTGAAGCCCTAAGACATGAAAGCTGCAAGAGGTGTCTGAGTCCGACCAATCTTTTAAATTTCTTTTGACTCTCTTCTCATATACATACAAATACTTAAATGTTAGAAGAAGTCGCTCTCGTTAAAAAGAAAACCTCTTTTCTTTCTCGTGCTTATCGTGTAAGCTTTTCTATCATTATTTCTCCATCTCATTTTCCACTATTTATGAGAATCACATATTTTAGTTTTGAAATATCTCTTATACACATAGTTAATGGTTGTTTAGGAGTTCATTAACCGGATAATTAATTTTGTATTGACTATGTCATATAAGTACACATTGGTTTTACATATGATATTGTATAATATGAATTGGTTGTTTAATATTTTAATATTGTTATATATAATATATACCCTAAACCCAATACCACCCAAAGTTTTATAACTAAAAACACTTTTTTAATATTGTAATTAAAATAAGAAAACATGCCCATTATTTTAATTTGACCTAGTTCTATTAAACTGTTTAGAATCATGTGATTTATATATGATGTACCCATTAAACTAATATTTTGTTCTAATTATAATCGTATTTTATAATTATAATTCCCAAATTATAGTAAAACCGAAATAATTTTACAAAATTTTAATTATTTAAATGGGTCATGGTCGAACTAGCTAAAAGTAGTTATTTGGCCTGGTTTATTTTAATTACAATTTTAAACATAATAAATTTTATCGTAGTTAAAGACAAAACAAAATTTAAAACGCTATGTAGTTTTAAATACAGTACTCTACTTTGGTACTTCATTATTATTCACTCTTTCCATTTATACATGCCGTCTTCTTCATCTACCATATTCTACTCTTTCTTCTTTCTCCCTCTCTATTCCTCTAGGCCTGCCATTATCAGGACCACCACATGACTGACTATAATGGATGCATTCGATGGCTTCTTCTAATGTTGCTTTTAAGTCTTCTTTCTCACATTACCCTTCTACGAAGACCATTTTCACTATTCATTTTTCTTTTTAACTTCTTTATAATTAGTGTGTACCCAAAATCAAAGTTTCAATCTTTGATTTTGCTTTTCCTCTCTGAGTGCTTTCATTATGTGTTATATTAGCCATCTATTCCCAATGTCGTTGGTTACAAATCTCAGTCACTCGTTATCATCATTTTCAAAGTACAAATTTCCAAACTTTGTTTTTTAAAGATTTTTTCTTTTTGTGATGGGTTGTAATCTTCTTCTTTTTAGGTTCTTGGGTTGATAATGAATCATATTCTATTTATAGAAAATATATTCTATGCTCTTTTAGATTACCATTCATTTGCTCTATTTCCTTCCATGCAAATGTGTCTGGAAAATTATGTGTTTGAATCCACTTTTTCTTCATGGGCAAACTCAATATTGATTTCTTCTTCCTTTCATTTTCTTGATATTTTTTTGCAAAGACTAATTTTTGAGACTATAAAAACAAAGTTTAAAATTAGATTTTTAACTTTAATTTCGTGTGTAATTAAGAAGATGGACAAAGTTCGGGTGTTCATAATACTATTTGTGATAGTTCAGGTGGAATTAGAGTTTTAATTTCAGTTTTGTGTGCAATTAACAAACATCTCAATGTTTAGGTACATTCATAGTTATATGAAAGTTATGGGATGGAATTAAACCAACCACCCTTATATACATAGCAAATAGATCAAATTACATAGAGACATGGCTTAATGGAGTAGTAACAAGTTGATGTAGAGCTTCATTGAGGTTTAGGGATAGCGAATAGATCGAGATAGGCTATGTTCCTACTTTCACGCTTAAGTTTAGGAGATTTGACAACACCTCATATTATTATCACATACTTTTCACGTAACTAAGTAAAAAGCATCAACATCATATTGATCAGAATAGTCTGAGATCAATTAGAATGCTAATCATATTTTTACCTGTGTCCAAGTGTAATCTAATCATCATACGGTCGTTGTTGTCTTATCAAAAAACTGTTGCTTTTAAGATACCATAGTTCAGAACTTGTGTAGAAGGGATAAAAATATCTATGAAATTCGGTCCCAAAGTTTTCAATTAGCAAAATAATTAAAAATATGACTTGAACTGTAAGTACTAAAATGTGGTAAAATACGAAATTATATTTGGACAATTTTGCCTTGTTTAACATTATAATCTCAGAAAATAAAATTAATTCGGAAAATCTTCTAATAGCTTGATGGGAATAACTTAACCTATTAGACCCTTAAATATATGGTAGGAAATATAAGAGAACAAAGTCATATTCTACTCTTTTTTTTTTGTTCAACACAAATTCATATTCTACTTGATTTCTACGACTAGAACTCCATATTAACAAAGAACTTATTGTTCAGTGATGTAATAATCGAATAGTTTTGTCCAGTTGATTACTCGATCACCTTAATGGTCTTTCTCATGTCTTGTGTATGATGAATTATATTATTTTAAAAACAATATATACTTAGACATCACACACACTCACATATATATGTATATATACATACACACAAAATATAAATCGATTATCTTTTCAAAAAATCTCTGATTCCCATCCTAAATTTTTACCATAAATTTAGGGGTTTACATAGAAGTTGATATTCTGTTCCACTGGACGTTGTACCATTCATATATATTTTAATGGAAAACACGTACCAAATTCATAGGTACTAACCCTTGAAAATGATAGCTGTTTTATATTTAACTTTTGGATGATGGGTTTGATAATAATTAAACGTGTACTAATTGGAGCTTAGTGATCTTAAAAGTTTTCATGTCACACAATGTCAAAGTGGGAAAAGACATAACAAAATATGTTTTTCTCAAATTATATATAATTGCACATTTGCACCACACACAAAGATACACGTATATGATTGTAACCGGATATTAATATATATGAATGTGTGTATGTGCAGAGATAAGGTCGTGTGTAAGTGTATCATGGGTTGGTTGGTTAGGTCATTGGCTGTACTCTCTAAAGTTTTTTCTGATATATCGTCATGACATGAAATTATTGGGGTCCCTTTTAACTCTCTATGATGTAATAATAATAATATCTTCTTCCCTTTACATTTTCCAATACCTTTTTAAAATAAACATAATAAATATGTACTTAATAATTGGATTGACCATTAATGTCTCTAATTTCTATTTGGAGTTTGGTTTTGATACCTAACTTAAAGATTCGACTACAAAAAATATAGATATTGATAACACTATGTAATAGCATTTTTTAAGAAACTGAGATTCATCTTCTCTAGAAGAACCAATCTATGTGATTTAAATCATCTCTTTTAGATAGGAATTTCGTTATCAAAATATTGTTCGAGAATTCCTTAGTTGATATCCAGATTTTGATCCATTGATTTTGGTTTTATAGCTTGGATTGCATCTTATCATCCTCATTGTTTGCAAGGATTGATAGAATCCTCTATTTTCTGTGTGGCTTATTGTTAGTCTTTGGTCGTTGTAATTCCCTAATCTTTATATAATTCAGATTCACATGAAAAAAAAAATTTACTTAATAATTTGTACACCAAATCTCTTAAATTATACATGTTTTGTATCTTAATGGTTTGTATCATAATGGTCTGTGCTTGTCGTCACCTTGTCTAATCCCAAAATATAATTATATGTCAACATTAATTCGTACAAACTTATCCCTACTAGTATCCACTAATTTATAAGCTTTTATTCTCTGCCAAAATGAAAACGTTAAAACTGTGTATTAGGGAAAATATAATGAGATTGATAAAAATCTAATATGATTGAAGTTCAAAAAAATTGTAACTCAAGATAAATAAGGAATAAATATAGTAAATAAATGGTGGAAAAAAGGGGGAATAAACCTAACTATTTGGAACCATAAATGACGTAAAGATAAGTTCAGACGATTTTTGTGGCTCATCAAAGGCCATCATCATCGTCCATATAGTGCTTTATAGTACAAAACCTTCCACTTCCCTTTGTCCAAAGTTTTCCAAAAACAAAAATTAAAATTATTTGGATAAATAATGACATGTGAAGATCTATCATCATCCAATTGTCGTTGATCAGAAGTTTCTACCAAGACACAACACATAAGCATTATCCAATGGTCGTGATTCTGGTAGGTAGACAGATGTTTGTTAGTTAGCCCACTAAGTCTGTATTGGGCTTTAATGGGCCTTTGTTTGACCAATATCGAAATAAACACGCGTGGCTCAATGAACGTTGATTCACGCGCCGCCGGTAAGGTAAAACTTGCCGCCAATCCGTTTTCCCGCCAATTCGAGACGATTTTTTTTTCGAGTCGTTTTCTATTCCACTTCCTCTAGAATAACACGAAAGAGGAATATTTGCTCTTTCACTCGTTGAGCGTAGTTTAAGGATTTTTGCTTTTCTCTATCTTCCAATGGAGGGCAATTTCGAGGAACAGAACAACCTTCCGGAGCTGAAATTGGGTAATGTAAAACCCTAGTTTTTTTACCCTCTTTTTGGATTCGAATTTTCATTTGGGTTATGGGTTTTACAAAAAGTCTGATAATGTCTGTTTTTTTGTCATAAAAAACTATTTTTGAAGATGCTAAGCAGGCTCAAGGGTTTCTCTCGTTCTACAAAACACTATCAAATGTAAGTCTCGTTTTATTTTCTTTCTATTTCTGGGAAAATATATTGTACAGAGCCACAAATTGCCATGATTCCGGTGAATTAACTCAGAAATGACAGGTCTAGAGAATTAGGGGTTCAAGTTAGTGTACACATTTGTTCATTTGGAAGCTACTTATGAAAAAATCTGGAGTCATTAACGATATCTCGATCTATGCTTATGTGGGTTTTGTTTGCTCTTTGCTTCAGGACTCGAGAGCTGTTAGATTCTTTGATCGCAAGGTGAGTTCATAGTTCCAACTTTCGTTAGCTCTCAATGATCTCAACTATGGTTGTTTGAACGGTGTACATGATTCTTTTGTTTTGGTATCAAAGAATGTCATTTTGCAATTTGGTATATGGAACACAAATTTTGTTGTATTTGCAGGACTATTATACAGCTCATGGTGAAAATTCAGTTTTCATTTCAAAGACTTATTATCATACAACTACTGCTTTACGCCAGCTCGGGAGTGGATCAAATGCTCTTTCTAGCGTAAGCATTAGTAGGAACATGTTTGAAACAATTGCTCGGGACCTTCTCCTGGAGAGAAATGACCATACCATAGAGCTTTATGAGGGAAGTGGCTCGAATTGGAGACTTGTGAAAACAGGTTCTCCTGGAAACATCGGAAGCTTTGAAGATGTTTTGTTTGCAAACAATGAAATGCAGGACACTCCAGTTGTTGTATCTATATTTCCAAATTTTCAGGAGAGCAGATGCACTATCGGGATGGCCTATGTTGATCTGACTTGGCGAATTCTTGGACTTGCTGAATTTCTTGATGATAGCCGCTTCACCAATCTGGAGTCTTCACTGGTTGCTCTAGGCGCAAAAGAATGCATTTTTCCAGCTGAATCTGGCAAAACCAATGAATGCCAAAGCTTGCACGATACTCTGGAGAGGTGTGCTGTGATGATAACGCAGAGGAAGAAAAACGAGTTCAAAGGAAGAGATTTAGATTCAGATCTAAAGAGATTGGTTAAAGGGAATATTGAACCTGTTAGAGATTTGATATCCGGGTTTGACCTTGCTACTCCTGCTCTAGGCGCACTACTCTCGTTTTCTGAACTTCTCTCAAACGAAGATAACTATGGGAACTTCACAATCCGCAGATATGATATTGGCGGATTCATGAGACTCGACTCTGCAGCTATGAGGGCAATGAATGTGATGGAGAGCAAAACTGATGCTAATAAGAATTTTAGTTTGTTCGGTCTCATGAACAGAACATGCACCGCTGGGATGGGTAAGAGACTGCTTCATATGTGGTTAAAGCAACCTCTCGTGGATTTGAATGAGATTAAGACGAGATTAGATATAGTTCAGTGTTTTGTTGAAGAAGCTGGGTTAAGGCAAGATCTCAGGCAGCATCTGAAGCGAATCTCAGATATTGAGAGGCTTGTGCGGAGTCTTGAGAGAAGAAGGGGAGGGTTACAGCACATTATCAAACTGTATCAGGTACTTTCAACACTTTAATCTGATTCTCTGAATGTTAGAAAATTTCAGTTTCAATTGCATAGATGTATATAATGCATAATTTTTATAGGTATGTTAATAAGTTTCGTTGAATATTATTATTAAGTCTGCATCTTCTTTCGGCAGTCAACTATAAGGCTTCCCTTCATCAAAACAGCTCTGCAACAGTACACCGGAGAATTCTCATCACTCATCAGTGAGAGGTACCTGAAAAAGCTCGAGGCTTTATCAGACCAAGATCACCTTGGAAAGTTCATCGATTTGGTAGAGTACTCTGTAGATCTTGACCAACTAGAAAGTGGAGAATACATGATATCTTCAAGCTACGACACCACATTAGCATCTCTGAAAGATCAGAAAGAAGTGCTGGAGCAGCAGATTCACGAATTTCACAAAAAGACGGCTATGGAACTCGATCTTCAAGTCGAGAAAACTTTAAAACTTGACAAAGCAGCGCAATTTGGGCATGTGTTCAGGATCACAAAGAAGGAAGAGCCGAAGATCAGGAAGAAGCTTTCGACACAATTTATTGTGCTGGAGACTCGCAAAGATGGAGTGAAATTCACGAACACAAAGCTTAAGAAACTTGGGGATCAGTACCAAAGTGTTGTGGACGAATATAAGAGCTGTCAAAAGGAGCTTGTTGATCGTGTAGTTCAGACTGTTACCAGCTTCTCCGAGGTATGTTTAGTTATTCATATTAAATTATTAAGTATTGTCCTGCTACAAAATTGGTTATTTTAAATCTTAGTAAAATTACATATATGAAAATTATATTTATATTGTATGATTTAGGTGTTTGAGGAGTTAGCTGGATTGCTTTCTGAAATGGATGTTTTGTTAAGCTTCGCTGATTTGGCAACCAGTTGCCCTACTCCATACTGTAGGCCAGAAGTCACCTCTTCGGTTAGGACAATCTCAAGTTGATTGTTTTGTTCCAAAATGAGTCGTTATTTTGTTTGGCAAATTTTTGCCATAATGTTGAAAGCATACTCTATAAATGGTAGGATACTGGAGATATTATATTGGAAGGAAGCAGACATCCATGCGTAGAAGCCCAAGATTGGGTCAATTTTATACCAAATGATTGCAGACTTGTAAGTGGTGCTAAATTAAACCACAGCCTTTGTTGTCATATTTTTTCCTTTTGACTTGAAGCAATCCCGATGATTACCCTTTATTGTTCTGTGTTATCAGATGAGAGGGAAAAGTTGGTTCCAAATAGTAACAGGGCCTAACATGGGTGGGAAGTCCACTTTTATTCGCCAGGTATGATGGTTTCGTATAGTTTGGTCTTGTTTCATACACTTATGATTAAAATCGGTGTCCTGTCATTGCAAAATTCCAGGTTGGTGTGATTGTACTGATGGCTCAAGTTGGTTCCTTTGTTCCTTGTGATAAAGCTGCCATTTCAATCAGAGACTGCATCTTTGCACGTGTAGGAGCAGGCGATTGCCAAGTGAGTTAAAGTTTAACCCACATCTCAATGAACAAAACTGCTGAAATCTGAAGGTTCTTATTCCAAGCTTTTATTTTCTTTGGTGTTTTAGCTTCGCGGAGTGTCTACTTTTATGCAAGAAATGCTTGAAACCGCATCGATATTGAAAGGTGCCACTGATAAGTCACTGATAATTATCGATGAGCTTGGTCGTGGAACATCAACCTATGATGGTTTTGGTTAGTTTCTCTGCCCTTCCCCCTCTTTCATTTAAGTTTTGTATTCTCATCACTTAAAGACTTTTCTGTTCTCAACATTATATTGGTGACTATATCAGGTTTAGCTTGGGCTATATGTGAGCATCTGGTTCAAGTGAAGAAAGCACCAACTCTGTTCGCTACTCACTTCCATGAACTTACTGCCTTGTCTCAAGCAAACTCTGAGGTCGCTGGTAATACCGTCGGTGTGGCAAACTTCCATGTCAGCGCTCACATTGACACGGAAAGCCGGAAACTCACCATGCTTTACAAGGTTAGTGTATAAAAGAAAATTGCATCTGCTGGTTGAATTTCTCTGATGCAGCCTTAGTGATAAAGTGTCTGATTTTCTTACAAAGTTGAAATTAGATTGTTATGGTGTGGTGTTTGTCTGGTTAGGTTGAACCAGGGGCCTGTGACCAGAGCTTTGGGATCCATGTGGCTGAATTTGCCAACTTCCCTGAAAGCGTAGTAGCCCTCGCAAGAGAAAAAGCTGCAGAACTGGAGGATTTCTCTCCGTCTTCCATGATAATCAACAACGAGGTGTGGATTCGTTTTTGCCTTAGGTTCCTGGTTGGAAATGGAACTTTCTCGCCCATTTTCAGTGTTTGCTCTATTATAATAAATCCATGTGACAGTATTCATGTTGTCGTTTGCAGGAAAGTGGGAAGAGAAAGAGCAGAGAAGATGATCCTGAGGAAGTGATGAAAGGGGCAGCACGAGCTCACAAGTTTCTGAAAGAATTTGCAGAGATGCCACTTGATAAAATGGAGCTTAAAGATTCACTTCAACGGGTACGTGAGATGAAAGATGAGTTAGAGAAAGATGCTGCAGACTGTCACTGGCTCAGACGGTTTCTGTGAAGAAGCCTTTCACCTTCTATGGTTTTGGTGTTGTAAATGGCTCAAATCTGGTCTTGTAACTCGTGGTCATTGCTTGGTATGAGACAGAATGAGTTAACAAAACGTAATGTCAACATTTTTGTAAGTAAACTTCATTTCGTTTACTCACCTGTTTGTTCTCTGACCTAAGTATCGAACTCAAACGAGATCTCTGGACTTAGTGAAACAATGTTTACAACAAAAACGATTAAACAACTTTTGAGCACATAGATAATTTAAAGCAAAAGAACTATTGAACAACGATAAGATAGCTTGATCAGTGACCTACGATTAAATGTTACTCTCGCGGTACAAAAAGTTAAGATATGATACAGTTGCTACGAGGGATTAGGAAGAGATGCTTTCTAAAATCTTTTTGATCTCGAGTTCATACGGGCTGCAAGAAAGTTGTACAAAAGCTTCTTTCGTCCCCATTTCCACCATGAGGGAACTCGAACAAGCTTCTTTTTCATTTGATTTTCTGTAAAACCAATGAGATTTTATTAGGAAAAAGTGCGATGAAGAAGACAGTTTCTTTTGGGAAGAGTCACTCACTTTTGCTTTCCATCATACGTGTTTCCCACTCTGAGAGTATTTTGGAGTAGCTGATAGCAAGCGATGGCCAGAATTTCATTTGAATATTCAGTACTTCAAGAACAGTTTGTAGGCCAGCACTCGAAGGAGTGGTGGCGATGGGTAAGTCGTTTTCCTGATTTTCACCCAGAAGCACCTACAGAGATTAAAGGGGATCATGAATCTCCATAAACATATGCAGATTTGAAGTATATCAAGTTTGAATCAGAGATTAACCTTGATCACTGCTGTAGCAGAAGATGATATGGAGCGAAGATTGTAGCTGCAAGTGAAAACAATAGAATATCGAAAGCTGCCCCTTGAAATTGAGAGTATATTTAGAAACAGCAAAAAGCATACCCGCCCTCGAGAATAATTAGCATTTTACCGCCGCACAGATCACTTAACATCTGTGTCATTCGAGAATAGCCAGCAGGAGTCACCTAAAAAAGAGTAGAACATCCTCTGTTCAAATTTACAAAACTATACACAGATTTCAGAACTTGTCAATTACAGCACTAGAATATAAAGCTTACATCACAGCATCCTAGTGGGTCTCCTCTAGCCGCATCAAATCCCGCTGATATGATGGCAAAATCTGGTGAAAATGTAGAAGCTGCAAGGGAAGGTTTCAGTTGAATTTTAGTCTGGACGCACATCCAAAAGTGAGCCAAATGTATTCAGTTCACTTCCTGAGCATATTAGTCATCAATTATGCCAAAACAATTAAGCAAAACGTTTCAACACATCCAAATAGAATTAAAGAAACTCAAAAAAGGTAACGTAGAATGACTGTACCTATGGGAAGAACCAAATGCTCAAACGCAAAAATATAGTCTTTATCACCAACTCCACCGCAACTCCAAGGTATATTCACACAATAACCTTCCCCACCATTTGTACCAATCTGCATCTCATAATTTATGTTAGCAACTATTGCTCTGCTGCATAGGAAATGTTCAGATTGATTTCGGAAACTGTGCAGAAAGTAGAATATAATCCCAAAATCTCGGACATAAAGCAAACTAAATACATATAAGGTATATGCATATATACCAACTAAATCTACTAATGAATGCTGGGTGAAACAATGTAAAACAGCAGAAGGGCATAGGTACCTCATCAGCAGCTCCAGTACCGGGATAAAAGTTTCCTCCCTCATGTCTGTGCAAGGAAATGTACAATACCTAAATAATGGTTCCCAATAATAAATACAAACAAGGTCAATTCACAAAAATGATTTACTGCATCCGACACTTCAAAATTGATGCACAGACATGCATAGAATTAGGTCTTAGCTTACAGATTTGTTTTGTTCAAATATTTCTTGGGTTCCATTTCCATGATGGACATCCTGCAGTGCAGTGTATAACGAATTATAAAGTTTGCTGTTCTAAAAAACCACCCAGCATTGAGTTATCAGTAACATTACCCAGTCCACAATCAGCACCTTCTTTGCCCCTGCTGCTTGTGCTACTAATGCAGCAACAGCTGCATTATTGTGAAGGCAAAATCCCATAGCATGTTTAATGCCAGCATGATGACCAGGAGGTCTAACCTGATTCAATCAAAGATGTTTTTCAAAAATGATACATAGTAACCTCAATTTCTAGCAACTGTGTCATTGCATTTTTAAATCTAAAAATTACTGTGAAATAGACATACCAAAGCGAAACCATTTTTTACACGGCCAGAAAAGATTTCTGTAGCTAGATCAGCGCACAGACCTGCTGCAAGTCTAGCAGCACGTGCTGAATACTCATTAGCATACGTGTCAGCGGTGAAGTAGCTGCCAGACAGTGGGATAAGAACAGCATTAAGAGAAAAAAGAGATAAATGAGAAGTAGCTCAGGCAAAGGAAATTATGATTCATGTTTGAGCAGTCAGGTAAACAAGCAAGTTACAATAATTCTAAATTCAGACCTATAGAGAAGCCTGCTTGTAATATCAACAGCGTCAACATGCTCCGAAGTGTGGACCTCAAAATTATAAATTTAAACCAGTTATTAAATTGTTTGCAGAAGAACTGCCGTGCAGTGTATATTGACAGTTATAATTCTCTCTAAGAAAGTTAAGTAGCAGCTCACCATCTGGAGTTCTTGTTTCGTGATTTCCCTTGCATTAATAGGCAAGCATCTTCCAGGAAAAACACCTGCAAAATTTTCAAAGGTGTTGAATCCCAGAATTACTCCCAACAGTGTAACATTGCAAATTGGAACATATTCATATTCTCATGACAGTAAACCCAAAATACCAGCTGTGGCAAGACTAGCAGCTATAGCTCGAAGACGATCAGGTCTCTCCGGATGTGGATGTGCCTTCACTTCAAACTTTTTAAGCATGCCATCAGCACATGTTAAAATGGAAACATATAGAAAAGCTTTGGAGATAATAATTCGTATAGATGTCAACAGATTTTAGAGATTCCTTGGGAGAACATAACGGTAACAGGATCATACTTCTGAGTGTAGCAACATTCTCTCGTCGAACCCAACAGCTGTTGAGCCGGTTGCAGATGAGCTTCCTAAGATCAAGTTAAAAGACAAGTGAGCATGCTTACAGTTATTTAAAATTAGATAATGTGGAGGTGATTTAGCAAAAAAACAAAGCAAGTAATTCCTACCTTCATATTTCTCTATGACTTCAGTGAGACCAGTATCTTTAGAAAATGGAGACGCAAAACAACCATGCCTCAGAATGCCAGATTCCTTGTGCTCATTACATATCTACATCAAAGAATCAACTTTACTGATACATAATCAATGCACATTGTACATAGACATGCGTATCTCACTTTGAGATCACAAAAAGTAGTAGTGGAGCAAGAAAAAGTAAATAGAAAACGTACAAAACAATGGACCATATCACCAGGGTTCGACATAGTGCAATTGACACAACACCAGTTTACAAACTCAACGGGCATCTGCACAGGTTCCCAATCACTATCATCCTCCTCATCATCATCATCAGCATCGTAAATATCTTGAAATGTCATGTCTCTTGCAACCCGAGCTCTTTTCTGCATAAGTCATAAAACTGGCTGATGTCACAAGAGCAGAAGAAGCCAAAAGCCGTGAAAGTGCATCAAGGGGAAAGCCATGGTTTTAGCTTACGGATGAAACACCAGGAGCAGCATTTGTGTCTCCATTGCTAAACTCATCGCCAGAACAAGGAACCGCGACATCACATCCGTTCACATGTCTTTTCTTTGAACCTTCACCAAAACTCTCGAGAGTTTCTACAACCATTGTTACCTCAGTAGTCACTGAAACTACTAACCAGCTGAAAATAATATTCGCTGTGCCGAAATAGAAGCAAAGAGAAAACCCAATTGAAAATCTCAAACAACACAGAAAAAGTTTCTAGAAAATTTCATATGCAACGAGCCAAATCAAAAAGAACCAGATGAAAGAAATTCTACTCAAACGATTTATCAAAAAATCTGATTTCTCTTGCGATATATCGTAATCGATCGCCGGTTCCGAACTCAGAAATTGCCTTTTCCATACGAAACCGAACCGAGCAGATAATGAATCGAAGGAAACAGGTATCTTACCTGAAAAATCTTCCGGCGAAAAGATGAATAGAAAAGGCTACGTTCGAGGAGCGCGACGCCACGAGCTACCACGATAAAACGAGAAAGAGAGAAGACAACAGCAACGACGACGTTTTGACTTCAAAGTGTAAAAGGATTATTTGGGCTCTGACCCAATAAGAATATTTCATGTACGGAATATTCGTTTTCCTCACATAACCAAAATAAATAGTAAAACTTCAACCATTTATAAAAAAAAAAACAGAACTCGAATGTTCATGTTTTTCACAGAACTCAAGTCATCAACAAGACGACAACAGGGAGACACAGTCCATTGCTACTCTCTTATTGAGTTTTATCTCCAGATAATATATATCTGTAATTATTCATTATTTTCACCCATTATTCTGTTATATAAAATTCTAGTAAAATTTTAGATGACAAAAAAATATAATGCTAAGAATTAATTAGATTGACATTTCTCAATCTAAATCCTAAACTTTATTATGCAGGATTACGAGATTACACGTAAACAACTGCAAGTTATATAGCTAAGCATCAGGTGGTGAGTTCGATTCCCACATGTTCCAGTTAGAGCATTTAGGTTATGGAATATGTCTTTTTGATTCAACGAGTAATGTTGACAAAAAAAATAATTGCAAATTATATATATGATTAAATTACTTCTTCGCATTTTATATATTTTTTTGTTTTATTGGGAAGTATATGTATATTGTATAGTTGAGAAGATATATATGGAGTGATATATATAACAAAAACAACACCCACATGAAATGAGAGAAAATTCAACAACACCTGAGAATGTAAAGATGTATATATATAAGTGAGCTCTCTTTCTCCATTTCAAACCTGTACCAATCTTCTATTTATATACAAATGCGTTTGATGATGATCAGTCATGCGAACAAAGAAGCATTGTAATACATTTTCCAATAATATAGAACTTTCCTTTCTTCTTTTTCAGAAACTCCCCAGCTGCTTTACTTGGAGAAGACTTGTTCTTCTTTTCCCAATTCTTCATTGCCTCTAATTCCTTTGACTTCTCCCTCATTCTTTAATGGGGGATTCAAAATGGTGATTAGTATGTGGTATTAAAAGGGTGTTTAAAATGAAAGTGAAGGTTTCATGATTATATATATTGAGAGTGAGTGAGAGAAAGAGAGAGATAAGGAGAAAGTAATCCCTACCATTGATTTGAGACACTTCAACGAAACAACCCAAAAACATACAAAGGCCACTTGACCGACTCTAGCTTCGCATTATGCTTGAAAATACTTTGTTTTTTTCTTTTGAATATATTTGACGTATTGTTTTCTTGTCTCCTTTCTGTTCAAAGATTCCGCATCCATCTGTATCGCTAGATATCAATTTACTCAGTTTGATCTTTGTTTCTTTGAATTTAATCTCGACATGCAAACTAGCCTACATATGAATAACTGCTAGGGATTTCATTTAACTTTATCGAACTCTTCTAGC